>PVIY010024023.1:0-38621 GCA_004026745.1 Myrmecophaga tridactyla | reverse complement strand
TTGATTCTTTCTTCTGCCACACTCCAATCTGCTGTTGAAACCATCCAGAGAAATTTTCATTTCATTTATTGTATCCTTCAACTCCAGTATTTCTCTGGAAAGATTCCCATATTGTACACTTATTGTTTTCCTCCAATTCTTTAGTTCTTTCTCCATGTTTTTCTTTGTCTCCTTGGACATAGTGGGTCTCGTTATTTTAAAGTCTTTTTCTGATAAGTCCAAAGTCAGATCATTTTCATTGTTGGTTTCTGGATTTTTATTTTGTTCCTTTGGATGAGCCATCATTTTCTGGGGTTTTTTTTTTTTGGTCTTGTTGTTTTTTGTTGTACATTGTACATTTTAATATTTTAAAGTTAATTCTGAGATTTAGTCCCTGGGCTGTCCCTTAAGTTTGTATCCAGCTAGTGTATGACAGAGATTTTCTTAAATGCCAGGAGCTAATCAAAACAAACAGATCCAGGCAAAAAAGCATCTTTCACTCTCTTTGCAAATTGACTCTGCTTTAGCTTGTGGTCTCCTTCAGATCTCTCTCTATCAAGCAGATCAGCCTGAGACAAATGGGAAGAGCAGGGCCCTTTCTGTCTTATCTGAGCTTTAGCAGAGTCAGAGCTGGACAGGCTGCTGCTTCTTTTGTGTCTATGCCTTAGGAATTCCCTATTTATATTCACAGGAGTGAATGTCCCTCTTCTCCCTTTGGAACAGATCTCCTCCCCCTCTTGAGTGTTCTTTCCAGTGACTTAATGCAGGCATTCCTTTGCCTTTGGCATTTCAATTTAATTGTTTCTCATACTCCCCCACTGTCTTACCTTCCTTCAGTTCAAACTTTGGGAGGGTGAAACTGAGACACAAGCCCCAGCACAGTCTCTGACCCCATTGTTTGGCACTGACACACACACACCACAGTATGTACACAGGGTCCACTCTGCTCCACCTGGAACAGAGCCAGGGACTCACCATATATGGGTCAGCCGGCTCCACTCTGGGTTGTGGAGATGATAGGAGAGGAGCCAGTAAGTGCACAGGAACATCTTTTATGGCTTTTGATGGTGCCTTTCCTTAATTCAGCACTTGCCTGGTTTATGTAGCCCTCTAACTGTTTTCTAGAGTTTTAAAGAAGATTAGTCTGTAAGGCTCCTCTGCTGCCTTTGCCCCAGCGGGTTGGAACAATGGCTGCCCTCAGAACAAGTCCCTAGCAATCTAAAGTAGCTGATGAAAGGTAGAGATGTGGGATAAAACTTTACATCCTCAGAGTGAAGGAATAGTTCTTTATGTCCCACTTGTCACCATCAGGCTGAGCCAGAAGCCAGAGCTCCAGTCACCACTGCTGCAAGCTGCAAGGTTGGGGGAAGGGAGATGACAGCCACAGCAGAGGAACTGAAATTCACTGGTCTTTATCGCAAGTCATTAGCCTCTTCCTCTGGCTTCTCCCTGGCTGCTGCACAGTGTTCCCGTAGACTCTGGAATTTGAAAGTGGTTGATTCTGATCGTTCCTGACAGTTCAATAGTTATTTTGCTGGAGGGACTGATTACTGGAGCTTCCTACTCTGCTATTTTATCACAATCCCTACCATTTATTTTGCTCACAGATTCTGTGGACCAGGAATTCAGAGAGGGAAAAGTGGGGACAGCTTGTCTCTTTTCCACAATGTCTGGTATCTCAGCTGAGAAGACTCTTAGTATGGTTGTATTTAATGACTGGGGGCCAGAATCATCTGGCGATTCACTCACTCTTATTTGGGGCATAGATAGTGCTCATCAGATGGGAACTCAGATGCAGAGGTTGGCTGGACCATATGTACATGGATTCTCAATATGGCTGCTTAGGCTTCCTCACAGTAGAGTGACTGGGTTCAAAAGCAAGTGTCCCAAAAAGACTAGGGAGAAGCCATATTCCCTTCTATGGCCTAACCTCAGAGATCATATTATGTCACTTGTGACTTAGTCACATGCCTTTCCAGTGTCACGGTAGCTCCCACCTCTGGAACAGCAAAGAGCCATAAGGGGTAGGAGATATTGTGGCCATTTTTGGAAAATACATTGTATCGCACCTCCCCCACATTTAAAAATAAACCCATCTCCTTCCCCAAGACACCATGTCTCATTTCATTATGGCATCAGATTGAAATTCAGAATTTGTCACTTATATTAGGTCCAGGTTTGGATGAGCCTCCTTAGGTGCTGTTCCTTGATTATTGTATCTCTTCACCTAAGGATCTGTGAACTGAAGAGAAAAATTATCTGAATCTCCATGCCCCCACACTCATGGAACATACAATTGTGGCAAAGGTATAACTGTCACAGATAATTTTGTATTAAAAGGGGGGAAACAGGAGACCCACAATGATCACTAGTCCATAGCAAACTGAAATGTAAGCAATTGCTTGATTAGGGTTCAGTGTCCAGAAGTTAATCTCCTTGGCTCACGACTGCAACATCTAGGCCCTTAATTCTGCACTTGGAATCACTCTTCCTTTTCCATAAAAAGGAGCCTATGTTTGCACCTGAGTAGTTTTCGTACGTGCTTTCTGCCCATAAGAGTTTAGGGACCCAAAGGTCTCCCTTCATTTTGCACAGTCTCTGCCTCTTTCCCTTTTAAATCAAGTTGATATAATTTCTTTGTGGGTTTTCTTTGTATTAAATTTATAATCTACTTCTTGAGACAAATATCACCACATCTGAAATTTCTTTGAGATAAGCCCTTCTTTACTTTAATGCTCTTACATTTCTTAGAAGCCCTATTGTTTAATGGAGAAGATCTATGAGGCATGTGCTTAACATACTTAGAAGGCCTTCTGTCATTTTTAAAGGGCATGAAACCACCTTAAATCTTTTAAGGTCTTTACCCTGGATTTTTTCTTTACTCTGATGTCTTCTCTTAATCTGATAACAATTTAAAGTCTGGAGAGGATGGGAATGAGAAACAATTTTATTTTTGAATGCAGCAAGTCTTGGATCCTTTATATTTAATAGTATGTGCTTTAGCTCATCTCTCTCCTCTTGCACTATAACATAGGCAGTAAGAAGGAACCGGGATGCACTTTCATTGTTTTACCTGGAAATTCCCTTACCTATATCATTGAGTTTAGTTGACAAATTTCTTATCTTTCATGTTACCTTACCCCAGAGACTAGTGTTGCCAAACTTTCTACTATGTAAAGTATCCTCTTTCCTCAAGTTTCTAATAGCATTTCCCTGAATTTCCACTAGGCTCCATAAAGCATTTTAGGCTTTCATTAACAGTCTCCCCAAAATTCTTCCAGCTTTTGCCTGATACTCATTTCCAAACCAGAACTTAAGCTCCCAAAATATTTACTAATTACTATTGCTATATAAGAAACCACCCTAGATTAAGTGGTGTAAAACTACAGCCATATTGTTATGTGCACACATTTTGTTGTTCAAGAATTTGGAAAGGACATGACAAGGATGGCTTGTCTCTGCTTCATGGTGTTTGGTTCTCAGCTGGGAAAAATTAAAGGCAGGGAGTGATTGAAGACTGGAGACTAGAATCATCTGAAGCTTGCTTATTCTCCCAGCTTGGTGGTTTGTTCCAAGAATAAATGTCCCAAGAGAATCAAACAGTAACTACATTGCCTTTTATGAACTTGCCTCAGAAATCACATAACATCCCTTCTGCTATATCACAAGCCCATCAAGCTGACTTTGGAAAATCCATTCTACCAGACTATGTTTTCCTTATATTGCTTCAGCCAATCTCTTATGAAGAGTCCTTTGGATTTTGGACAACCTTTATCAATATTGTGCTATATGCAGAAATGAAAGATAGTCTGGAAGTTCTATCTGAGAAGTGAATGCTCAAGCATCATCTTCAGACTTTTGTAGGAAATCATTTGGTATTGAACCTCTAGACAAATATTCACAGAAGAAGGCATAGTAAAAGATCAGTAGGTAGGGTTCAATTACTTCCCCCTTTAAACTGGTCTGACTCAAATTTGTTTCTAATTTGGTTTACATCTCCTTTCTAGCAACATTTTGGAACATGGAACAGTAGCCCTTCCTTATGATGACAGGTGTCTTGTGCAAAAGAATCTCCTCTTCATCTTTTTTTTTTTTTTTTAACTTTTTTTAAAATTGTGGAATATGAAATATATAAACTGAAAAGCAATAAATTTCCAAGTACATTTTAACAAGTAGTTAGAGAAAAGATTTTAAAGTTTGGTATGGGTTACAGTTCCATGATTTTTTGTTTTTTCTTCTCCAGTGTCTTCTAAGACGGAAATGCTAATATAATGATTCAGCAGTCATACTCATTTGTTAAATCTTATCTTCTCTATTATACTCCTCCTCTTTAAATAACATATATACATAAAAGCAATAAATTTCAAAGTTGTAGAACAGATTTCAGAGTTTGGAATGGGTTACAATTCCATACTTTTAGGTTTTTATTTCTAGGTTCTCTAAGGTACTGGAGGCTAAAAGAAATATCAGCATAATGATTCAGCACTCATACTCATTTGTTAAACCTGACATCTTCTCAGTATAACTCCACCATCACCTTTGATCTTTCTCCCATTCTTTAATGCTATTTGGGTTATGCACAGTCAAACTTTTTCATGTTGGAAGGGGCTGTCAATAATATGGGGTGGGGGATTCTTGTCATTCTTAAATGAATAAATCCCTGTGATTGTTCATACTGGAATACAGTTATTTAAAATTGGCTCCATGAGAAGCAGCTTCTTTGGAAATCACCTCCTTCATACAGGACGCTATATCCTAGTCACTTTCAATTTGACACTCCTAATATTTGAAATTTTTTTTGTGTGTGTGTGTATACTATTACTACATATACACACTTTTTTTTTTTCATTTCATGGTCTTAAAGGTAGAAGATGCTAATGAACTATTGGTAAAGAAAGTGGAGTTAAGAAATGAATTGGGCTGTCTCAACTTCAGGATCCAAGGACTGATTTAGGAACTGACTTGGGGAAAGTGCTGTTTCACAGAGCTAGGTGAGAAATGATACTGATCGGTTAGTGCAGTGGTATATCAGGTATCACAGAAGAATAACTTCACCATCACGTTTGATCTCTCTCCCATTTATTTCTCAATTTAACTATTTGTTTCTTTATTTCTCAATTTTATTATTATTATTTTTTTGGAGGCAATTTGCCTATTTATTTTATGCTTCCCTGGCTGACTCCACTTTCTTCACCAATAGTTCATTAGCATCTTCTACCTTTAAGTATCATTGCAGACCACTTGATCCAGAAAATATGTATATTTCAAGTGTAGCCTAGTTGAGAGATTTCAAGTAGGTAGAACATACGATGTCACACACACCTCCTCCTGTGCACACACTGCCGATTGGATTACTGTGCTTTTTCCAGTTGACTCCAGACTCAACCTATGTATTTGTCCCCACAAAGCATTCAAAGAAGTCACTGTGAATTGTTTGGAGATGGCACTGAACATGGTCCCGTTTGCCAAGCCGGGCCCAAATTATGCTATATTTTTAAAGGCGTGAATTTGACATGCCAAGTCTAGGCTGAGCCATCTAACCTGGAAGTTGTAGTTTCAAATGACCTGAAGTTTCATACCAGAGCCGATGGCTGGACAATCTCTTCTTGGTCAACACTGGAGAATAGTCACACAGCTTCCTAGCTCATTTATCAGTAGTTTTTTGTTTTTGGTTCTGCATAGGTTCTGTTCTAGTTTGCTAGCTGCTGGAATGTAATATACCAGAAACAGAATGGCTTTTAAAAAGGGGAATTTAATAAGTTGCTAGTTTACAGTTCTAAGGCCGAGAAATTGTCCCAATTAAAACAAGTCTATAGAAATGTTCGATCAAAGGCATCCATCCAGGGAAAGGTACCTTGGTTCAAGAAGGCCGATGAAGTTCAGGGTTTCTTTCTCAAGTGGAAGGGCACATGGCAAACACAGAGTTCCTCTCTTATCTGGAAAGGCACCTGGTGAACACGATCAGGATTCCTCTCTCATCTGAAAGGGCACATGGTGAACACAGCGTCATCTGCTAGCTTCTTCTCCTGGCTTCCTGCTTCATGAAGCTCCCCGGGAGGCATTTTTCTTCTTCATCTCCAAAGAGCCTGGTAGACTCTACTTCTCGTGGCTATGTCATTCTGCTCTGCTCTCTCTGAATCTCTTTCTTTCTCCAAAATGTTTCCTCTTTTATAGGACTCCAGAAACTAATCAGCACCCCCCCAAATGAGTGGAGACATGCCTCTACCTAATCCATTTTAACAACCACTCTTGACTGAATCACATCTCCTGGGAGATGATCTAATTACAGCTTCAAACATACAATACTGAATAGGTATTAGAATAAATGGCTGCCTTTATAAAATGGGATTAGGATTAAAACATGGCTTTTCTAAGGTACATACATCATTTCAAACCAGCACAGGTTCCCTGATAAACTATGTATAATTTACTATATACTTGTAGCTATCTATTTTGGTTATATGTTGTGTGCTTAGGTCCCTGGTACCATGTGGATGATCTTTTAGCCTTTTTGGCTATGTATATTCGTGGTGGACTCTTTATTTCTAGAGGACTCAAAAGCCAAGGTTGGCAGTTAAAATGATCAGTCTTCACATGGAGCTAATGAAGATTGAGAGGATTGTCTTTTGGTGGGGCCATTCCTACAAGGACAGATGTGTCATTTTTAATAGGCGTATTCTTTTCCAAATAATTTATAAACAGAATCTGAAAGAGCCAAATTGTGACATGGGAATCATTTGGGGACAAATTTTACTTATATCTCTGCTCTTTAAGCTGTTGTAAATTCTATAGTAAAAATAATACATGGTATTTATGGACCATATGTAGTAGGAGCTGTTAACTAGGATTTTGCAAATATTATCTTATTTAGTCCTCACAAATCCAATGAGGTGAGTGGACCAGAGTTTAACAAATGAAGATCCAGGTCTCAGGGAGGTTAAATAAATTGCCCAAGAACACAGAGGCAGTAGTAGTAGTAGTAGTAGCTCTGTGAGGTCTACATTATTGGGTTCTCTTTCTCCCGAAATGGTGTAGTTAACCACTCTACTAATTTGTCTCTGATATGGTAAACTCTTTTCATGTTTGCTGTCTTCCTTAGAATGAACAGCCTGATGTAGGTTAAAAGCAATGTTTTTCTATCACCATAATTCTTGAGATGGCTGTTACAGAGTACATTTTTCCTCATAATTAGACAGGGCACAAGGAGCAGAAGGCTTTTGAATTTCAGTGATAACTCTTCACTGTCTGAGGATCTCTTGATAATCTGTTTCCTGGTCTTTAAAAGACATGCTTCTCCTTTCATCTCTTAACAATTGTTGACAAATTAAAAACCTTTTTTCCTTTGTGTGGACAAATTCAGGCATAACCTTCTAGTTCCTCCTGATTTGATTGGGACTTTCAAAAATGGCCAAAACATTTTTTTTTGCTTAGTTTAATTATAAATCATGAACCTTATATTGTCTTCATAAAATTCCAGAATAAAGCCTCATGGGAGGATATCCTGGGTTTGGCATTTAGTTTTGATAAAGATATATTCTGGACACAATCATCACATTACAAAAAAAAATTATTACATTTGTGTTGGTTTTAATCAGTAAGTTAAAAATGTAATTTATAAGTCCAATGCTGTGGCTTAGGGGAAATGTAGTGACTTTGGATAGCAAAAGCATCTTAAGCATTGAAAGAAATCTGACTAAAACCGAATCAGAGAGTCCAAGATAAAAAGCATTTTGAAATATAATTCTCCATGAAAAAATAGAGGAATAAAAAGGATACATGTATTTCCAATATGTCTAAGATATTATCATTAATTTTCAAAGTATGCAATTGAACAAATACATTCACATGAGAATGTTTATAAGTTGTCACCCTGCAAATGTAAAAAATATTTTTATTATGATTTTGTGAGTTAAGTTTGAAGTGCCATGCTTATTGGCAGTGGCTTAAAATGAAGAATCAAAATTGTAATATCATTTGAAAATAGCTCAATGTTATGGAACCTCTTACCAATTTCGCCTTGAATTTTAAAGGATTTAAAATCCATTATTTGATATGAGTCTCAGAATAATTTGAGCAGTGGAATATAATCTCCATATTATATTGTATAAGGTTTTCTCTGTCATGATGCTTAAACCAAGTTTTATAATATGTGCATTCAATTTCTTTTCCTGGAAAAAATTTTGAAAATAAAATAATCAAAATTAAATAAATTATAAAAAAAGAAGATTCATGGAAAACTAAGAAAAGTAAAAATAAACTTAGCCTTCTATTTTCAATCTTATGGCACAAATTTTATTATGAAATCCTTATTATTTCTTTTTTCCTGGGTCGTCTTGTATGTCATGCAAACTACATGAAAGAAGAGTCCACTTCTTAGCCATCTTTGGTTTCTTAGGATCTAAATAAATTCTATCAAATAAGCATTTTATTATTTCTTCCCTTTTTTTCATGTCAAAGGAGCTGAAGTAGGAGAGACTTTCTGAAAGGTGGTGGGTATAATTTTCAAATGCCAGAAGAGACAAATAGGATAAGAATGGAATAATATTTATTGGGATTTGACATTTAAGAGAATGGCTAAATTCATTCTTTATTTTTTCTTTCCTGTTTGTCTTCTGCTTTCCAGTTATTGACTAAATATTGGCATTCTTGTATCAAAACATTTTCCTCCGCGTTTCACAGGTCCAAGCCTGACAATGTAAAAATATAATTGTTCGAGTTTTAGGAAATCATTAAATAATACCCTTCTGCCTCTCTTGTATGCAGAAATAATTGAGAGATAATTACTAGCATCAGCTATATGGGAACCAAAATGTTAGTTTCATTATTCATAGTATTGGAATAGAGGATGTGGCTTAGATGTGTAGTCCCTATGGGCTCGCACGTATTCTTCTCTCAAATGAAAGGGATTCCTAGACACAGCATCGTGCACCAGGCTGAGAAGAGTTACATCCAAAACAGGAAGATCTCAGAGAGAGGTGAGCCAAGCAGTTCTATTCCTCTTCCCTTGGGGAAGAGTGAGTAAACATCTGGGAAACAGCCAAGAGCCAGAGTGTCACCGCATGGAAACATGATGCCTCCAGAATATAATAACCTTTACCCTAATGTAACTGCATATAGTTTAGTTCTAAAATAACATCTGCTGACAGTGAAAAACTTAACCCAACTAATCCCAGGTAATACAGTCAATTCCAGTTTAAAATTTAGGTCAATTTACCATCCTTCTTTACCCCATCTGTGCTCCCTGTTTCTCTTCTCCACTTCCGTTTGGGGTAATCTAATGTCCTTGGGGGGCTTACATACTTTTTCTGGTATCAGAGAAAAGCCATCTGCCACAAATCTTTGCCAGCTTCAGCTCAAGAGTGATATAAAATGTCAGAAAAAAATTGTCTCAATCTAAGGGATTACTTGATGACCTTTCAATAGAGTGGTAGGCATTGTTGTGGTGTACACCCTTGACTGACTTTAACTAGTCTGTTTTGCAACTCTGAGAAGTTAACTTGTTGGAAACTGACAGCAGTGCAAATGAATTTTGTCCAAAAGAAATATGATGAATATCTGTAGTATATAAAAGACAACCCCAAACATTACATTTTATTGTCCTATAAGACAGTAATCAATCTTATATCTATTAACAAATTCATTTCAGCATTCCTGACTGTATATATATATATACATATATATATGTATATATATATATATACAAACCCACATATACACACTGTATATATATATATATAATCACTGTTCTTTAAATTCTTCTCTGAACAGATCTTTAACATCTTACTGGGTCTCTCAACTTATTAATAAGCTGTATAAAGCTTGAGCATGTGTTGATTTTACATTTGCATGAGTCATGATCTTTTTAAAATGTAGAGTTTAGGAGTCCCATTTGGGTTTTGGAGTCTGCTTCTATCTTTGTGGCACCCCTTGCTGAGGTCTATAGCTGTCCTCTCTGGTTCTCAGCTCTGCCGTCACAAGGCATAGTGATTGCTCCAGGTTTGGCGTGGGAAGAACGATGCAGTGGTTTCTCCTTGCTTACTCTCCTCTTGCTGGCACTGGTGATCCTCTGACCCAGATCCATCATTTGTCGGCAGCTTCACTGTACACACGTAAGTCTTTAGAGGTCTCTGCCCCTCATCATGAAGACTGCCTGCCTGGACTCTTTTTATAAGTGTTCAGCTACTTCCGTACCCCCTTGGGCATGTAGAAATTTTTGTATCTCCTTCATGTCCATAGGGACCCAAGTAGGGTGGGCTTTTTCAGGTCCTCTCGTCTAAACTTACTTCAATTATCATATATACTCTATTGCCGCACCCTGGGAACACACTATAAGGCTTATTCCTTCCAAAATTCCAAACTAATTGTCAACCATAACTGTTTCTATTACCTACTCCCTGTGATTCCAGTCTTAAAAAGAGGTGGGTAGAAAACAGAACCCCACATTAATATCTAAGCTTTCTTGATCTTTCCTCCTAATTCTCTCTTTACTTCTCCCTATTACAAGTCCTGATGAAGTGGAGAACTCTTCTTCAGTCTTATACAACAAAATTCTTTTCAGTTTGGTGACCCAAGCATGGTATGCTCTATTCCCTGTATCAGCCAGGCCTTGCTTTTAAAACCAAAGACAAGGTTTTAGAATACCTACAAACCTTCTCTTGTTTCAAGAGCCTAGCTTTGTGAAAAAAACATTCTTTGGATTTTAGACTATTTATCTTGGATGGACTTACCTCTTTTAAATTCAAAGTTAAATGATGACTGCTTTATTTTATTTTTTTTTATAGATTTGCATTTCTTCTCTCCTCCCTATCCAGTTGCAGAACAATGTATGATGTTTTTACAATAGAAGGAGAGTGGATGGGCAACTTGGAAGAGCTAGGAATAATCGAGAATCAAAAATGCATCAGATCATATATTCAGGTTCTTCTACATACATAATTACTTTTCAATATATAAAGATGGTGTTAATGCACTTTTTCCTAATTTTTGCTTTAAATATATTTCAAACATCATCTTTTTCAACTTTACATGTAGTGTTGTGTGAAAGTCTGGTAATGTTATGTGAGATAAAGAAAGTTAAACCGGTCCTTCATCATTCTTTGCATTTTGAGCCAGATGCCTAAGATTATTAATATTCTTACTGCAAATGATATAATTGAATTCTTTTGAGAGGATGACATTTTAAAATAATCCCATTTTAAGATTATAATTACACGAATAAGAAGCATAAACTCTTATTAAAGAGATTGTACTCTCCAGTTGTTTCCTTTTAAGAACCTCAGAGGTTCTTTTACTTTTTTTATAACACACTTTTAGGAGTGCTTTTTTTTATATACATACTTTTAGGAGTGCTTTTTATATTCTAATGCATTTTATGGGATAGTATAGACTAATTATTTTAGCTCTCTCTATCCTCAAAACACCAAGGGACCTGATGGTCAGTGATTCCGAGAAAAAAGAGTAAGAACAGCAGAATTTCTGGGGGAGTGTGAAGAGAGAATCAGTGGAGCAAGGGTAGTCCTGTGTAGTTTGAAAATTACTTTGAAGTGTTACTTAAACTTTTCCCACATACTCACACTGAGGGAGGAGTCCAGCCTACCATAATGTCAATTTCAAGGAATAATTTTCAATCTTTCAACTTGTGCATGTAGTGCTATTTTCTGAAGCAAAACCTTAGAACCTATAAGTTTTCAAAATTATCTTTTAATTAGAAGTAATCCAACATTTAAAAAAGCCTATATTCCTCCTTTTCTCCAGACATTTGAAATTCTCAACAAAATTATTTCTGAAGCATTTAAACATACAACTTTAAGATAGTTCCTTTCTTAGGGAGTTCTTGTAAATCTGAAGCACAAAATAAACCAGAGTAAAGATATATTTGCTAATCTACTACTATTCATTTTTGATCCCCTTTCTCCTGTTCTCCTCTTTCTTCTGCTTTTTTTCTCCCTATTGATACTGTCCCAAGGAAGTCCCATTCTGAGTTAAGACTTTTTCTTCTTTCCTCCTTCCCTTCCTCCCCCCCCCTTCCTTCCTTTCTTCAGGGAAATGCTTTCCGGGGCAGGCAAGTACCATATATGTAAGATATAGAGCAGTTAGATAATGTCTGATTGGCTAAGTAAATCTACTTATTCCATAAGAACATTCTGATTAAAATTTAAAGTCTACATTGTTCAGCTCAAATAAACAAGTCTGTAAGGGTGTCAATTTTTACCCCCATTAGGGTAAAGAAAATCCTCATGCTTCTGAATTTTGCCATTGCCAGAACAGCTTTTATTTCTTTTATATCCAAACCTTGGGAAGCCTAATTTCTTACTGTAATATGCCGGTTCTTTAGTTTTCTCTCCTCCTTCTCTGTTTCTTTAAAATTTAGTCAGCCTCGTCTTTTAATGTCAGTTCTGGTTTCGTAGCAGCTGTTAGAGAAATTTCAGTGCATCTCCAATGATTACTCAGTAACTAATTTGCTGCTGCCGTTTTTCAACAGGACTGGTGTGAGTCAACGCCCTCTCTAAGTGCTGCTTGTCCTGGTCTCTTGTCTTCAAGCTGTCTTGTTAGAGTGCTGTACTAATTTGAGAAAGAATTTGAAGTGGTTGTTGTGAAGGAGGGAGAAGATTTTATTCTGAATTACCCATTGAAATGTTCTCTTTCTAAATTTTTCCTTTTGGAATTTTCCCATGTGGAATGATTTCATTTATTACACTGATTCCTGGCTGGCTATCGTCAATTCCAGATGTCTCCTTGAATCAATGGAGCAATTTCTTTCTCATTCATCTTCCTAAATTTTAGCTTGTTCTGAGGACTCTTCCCTTTTTAGATCTACCAAATATCTAGAAGATTTTAGCTTTTAACTTACTCCTCTCTTCGCATGACCAACCTTTTAGCCAGTTAATATTGACCATTTATTCAGATAGATCTGGCTTGAATCCTCCTTCTGGGTGAATTTTTTTTTTTTTTAACAAGATCCTAACTATTTTGTAAAATGAGGATACTAAAACCTATTTCATAGTAATTGTAAAAAGATCTAGTCATACAAGGAAGGTGTTTACGATATGAGAAAATAACCTTCCAATTTCCTGCTTTAAATTGAAAGGCTTCCCATATGTATTTCTTGGTGTGTAGATCTGTCAGTATAAGACAGGTTATGCTGACTTAACAAACAACTTCTAAATGTATTGGCTTAAAACAATCTAGGTTTTTTTCTTATTTATGCTACCATCCATCATTGGTTGTTGGGGCTTTGCTCCTTATGGTCCTCATTCAGGAACCCAGCTGATGGGGGCCCCATCATCTGGAATGTCAGCAGTCACTGTAGCAGAGAGAAGGGAAGATAGAAAATCATATACCAGCTCTTAAATAATTCTGCCCATAAGTAAAACATTACTTGCACTGATATTTTATTGGCTGAAACTAGTCACATGGTTAACTGTGCCTAATCCAAGGGATCAGGGAAGTGAAAGATTTCTGTGTGCCCAGATAAAGGAAGAGGATCACGACACCACTCGTATTATTGTACATCATGAAGTATTTCTGGGTTCTCCTTTCTGAGGCATTCGTGTACCCTTAGTATTAGTGGGTAACATATGGAAACTATATATGTGGGGCAAGAATAAGTATGCCACTGAATTTTAAGAAGTGGCACTGGAAGCACTATGAAAAAATGTGAAAGAAATATGGTTTTGAATTGTAAATGAAATAAAATGAAGTAAGGGAGGATAACTCTGCTTATTATATTCTTCCTTGAAGTTGCAAGGTAGAAAGTTGGCCCTTGTTCACCCAGATAGCTTTCTAGATATTTGAATTGTCTACCCACAGCACTCTCTTCTTTCCCAGAGAAAGAGATTTTGGAGAGCAAATAAATCAAAATAGTTCATTTTCCCCTAGAAAGTACCATTACAAATACCTAGATTTTTTTCTTAATTACAAAAGTAATACATTGGAGATGCACAGACAGATACCTCATCTGTGTAAACTGAGGCCTCACATGATTCAATCCAGGCATGGCATTATTTTCAAGAAAGCGCAGTCTATCAATCAAGATTAACTGCGCAGGAATTCTAACTTTGCCTCTGCAACTTAAAGAACGATTAAGAAGTTAAACTCAAATGCTGTAAGAACCCTTCTCCGAAATTGCCACATAAACAGAGGTACTTTTAAACTCCTCATTCATCTGTCCCCCAAATTTTGCCTCATATAGTTAGGCAAATATATTTTGTCTCATCTGTTTTGTCCCTTATTCAATTTCTCCACAAGAGACACCATGTAATTAACCAATGTATTGGGGTGGGATTGGCTGTTTATGTGGTAATAGTAAAATTATGACATCTTAGTGGCTTAACACAAAAATTTACTTCTCACTCCTATAGTCTAGTGTAGGTTTAGCAGCTTTCCTCCAACTTTAGAGGTCCAAGTTTCTTCTGTAAAGGGGTTCTTTGGAGTTTTCCACTTCCAACTCATTCTCAAAGAGGCAGGAAAATGTGCCAAGGATTTCAGGGGAAATTTCTGGAAGTGGACTACATTACTTCTGCTCCTATGCCACTGGCTAGAACTAGTCTTATAACTTCAAAATAATTGTAAGGGAGGCTGGGGAAGGTGACTACGTTTGTGCCGAGGAAGGGGAAATAAGATCTGTGAGGATCTAGCGAGTCGTGCTCACAGCAAACAAGCAAAAGTCGTCCTTCCTTTCCTCCCGAAGTAATTACTGATGATTAATATGACCTCCAAGTTTCCTTCCATTTTTAAATTTTATAATTCTGTGATATGACATATGTTTTTCCTGGGAGTCTTTTCACAAAACAAATCATCAGCAAAGTTTTATATTTGGGACAAATAAATGCAAAGAGAATTAATACTATCTAAATCTCACTCGACAAATTCCAATTCAACTATGAAAGTTCTTTTTGGAAGTTCCATTGTATTAATAAATACTTGGCTGCCCTAGGGCAGAAACTCAATACTAACTTGCTTTAGCAGAAAAGGGAAGTGCAGAGGCACAAAGCTTCAGGCAAGGCTGGATCCAGGGGTACATACATCTAATGTCACCAGGCCTCCATCTCTCTTTTTATTTCTTAGGATCTCTCCATGTTTTGGTTATGATGGCCCATAGAATCCCAAGATTCATATCCTAGTATCTTGGCAAACCCAGAGAAATGAGGGTATATTTCTCAGCAGACCAAACAAGTTTCCCAAGGTGAATTCTGATTGTTCAGTTTGGCTCATATGCCCACCTGTAAGCCAGTCATAGTAGACGGCAGGTTGGGATCCTGTGCTTGGCTTGGTCTGGGTTACATGTCGGTCCTTACGGTTAGGAAAAGGGATGAGAATTGTCCTACCTAAACCACGTGAAATGAATTCTTCGTAGAAAAGAATGGTCTTGTTACCAGAAGAGAGGGAGAGGATGCCAATCTGGTATAAACAACTGTTCGTGTCACTTATTAAAACCTACATGTTAATTTCAGACTTGCAGTAGATGGCTTAAATTTTACCCAGGCCTTTCTTCACAAGAAGGAAGAGAGGAAAGGGACACTTGACTTTTCATTTTCAAAATTATTCAGTGATTTTTTTTTTTTTACTGTGTATGCTAGTTAAGTAAGTTGAATGAAAGAAATTCCTACATGGTAAAGGTTTTTGTCTCAGTTATAGCCAATAAATGTTTCTGGAAAGAAATACCTACCAGCACCAGCATGGGTGGTATTGGTGAGTGTTTTGTTTAAATTTTAAGCAATTCGAGGATAAGGATGTCATATCTGACTGCCAGCAAGCCACATCCTATTCACATCCAGCATGTATAACACTCACCATGGCGATAATCAGAGAGAGGGGAAAATAGTGTTAGCTGCCCTTATCAGAGACTTACGTTTCAATACAGTCTTTAAATGACAATTAATATGATTCAAAGACATTCCTGAGGGGCCACGGATCCAGCTTTAGAATCTGGGCTGTGTAACAGAAAGACAAAGGAAAGACTGATGTATTGAAAATAGTTTGGGACAAGCTTAGAAAACCAGAGCAGTGTTAGAAAAGTTTTATATTTAGCCCAGGGAATGTGTTTAAGTTGAATACAAGCGCTTGTTTGGGCAGAAGCTCAAAAGGCTGTTCTCAGCCAAGTGTCCAAGGTAAACCAAGTTGTCAGATTCTATACAGATGCCTAGTTTTATAGGAAGCTGATAAATTCATGTGGGAAATTTTTATTGATTTTCTTCCCTTTGAGGGGAGGAGGGGTCTCTGGCCCCTTCTTTTGAATCTGGGTAGACTCCAAGACGGTTTTAACCAAAAGAACTCAGAGGAGTGATTATTTGACTACCCTTAGAGAACCATGCTATAAAACCTAAGTCACTTGGGGGGAGCCGAGAAGTTGAGGTATCATATATAGAGAAAGGCCAAGAAGCTCTAAGACACCAAACCTATGTGTGAAGAAGTCATCTTGGATGTGGAAACTTTCAGCTCCAGCCCCAGGTGCCATCACATAGATCGGAAATAAACTGCCCTGCTGAGCCCTTCCAATATTCCTGACCCAAGAGATTGTGAACAAAGTAAAACTGTTGTTTAAAGCTACTAAGTTTCATGCAATAACAGTTAACCCAAACAACCCACATCAAGGTATTTTTGTGAAAGAATTTATGTATGTTCCTGGGTTGTTCTAGTATAAATATGAAGAGGAACCACTGGAATTGTTTTAATCACTGGACATTTTGTTTTCACATAATAAAAGCACAAGCATACCACTTCTTGGAAAACATATTAATGAGAACATTTTAACTCTAGTCATGTACAAGTAGCCATTAGTCTCCATAATACTTCCTCCCTAAAATGATTCCAGCTGTGTTATCCCCACATAAAGAGTGTCACACTTCATGCTATGTGGTTATTTGTTTAATTGGATTCACCAATCTTTATTTAGGGCCTACGATATTTGACACTGTGGAGAGTATAAAAAACAGCACACCGTCCTGTTTTCAAAGGACACTAGACATAAAACCCAACAAAATAAGAGAATAATATTTTACAAGATGATCAAGTTCTGAAATGTGTGGAATGGGTAATAAAGTATAAAGTGGATACAAGGGGTGCCATAATAATAAAAACAACTAATAAAAACAACAATTATATTTTATATGAGTTAAAAGGAAAGGCTTAAGAGTGAATAGCTGTGAGACGAGACCTAAAGAGGAATAGGATTGCCATAGGCAAAGAGCTTTCTATTTAGAGCACTATACAGGAAATGACTCTGGGGGTCATTGTTATACTTATTTAGAGATAAAGTAGATTTTCTTTCTTTTGGTTATGTCTCTTTTGAAACACTTTCTTTTTGACATGCAGTTTATCCTAATGATTAAATAAAAGAGGGGAAAAATACTCTAAATTTTACATTCACAATAAGTGATTAGTCTGAAATGTTATTTCTCTCTTGAAATTTCTAAAACTTTGCAGTTATTTTACAAATAACTTAGTATATTCTACTGTTCATAATTGGTCTGGGTGAATACAGAGTCTACAAACCAATGCTTCCCTTTTAGCTCCCCACATTTCATCTCCTTTTTCATTCATTAACTTAACAAACATATAATGAGCATCTATTAGGTACTGCACAGGCAGAGAAATATGATGAAATACTTGCCCATTAAACTGAAATACTTGCCTTACCACGTGATAAACATTTTTTATCCCAGCATTGTCCAATAGAAATGTTAATGCAAAATGTGAGCCACATATGTAATTACAAATTTTCTAGTAGTCACATTTAAAAAGTAAAAAAGAACAGAGGAAATTAACTCATTTTGATGTATATTTTATTTAACTCAACATATCCAAAATACAAAGATATTCTCCCCGGGTGTAATGGAAGCATTGGATCAGATGAGGAGTGTAGAGTCTCCAGCTCTAGTCCTGGCTCTAATTTAGGTATTGTTTGACTTTGACAATATACTTTGATCACTTTCTTGTTGTAAAAGAGTTCACTCTTTTAAAATGGGAAGTACCTCACCTGTACTCCCTATGTACACAACTCATATTGTGCTAAGGACCAAATCAACAGGACTGAGAAAATGATCTTGAAAACCAGGAGTATTATGGAAAGGTAAGGTATAAGTATTGAGGGTAAAGGCAAGTGGATTTCCAGATTGAGCACAGGAAGAGCTATAAAGTTTTAGTGAATCACTAATTTGAATTTCCTCTTCTAAATTTCATCCTTTAACATGTTAATGGGAATTAGAATCTCAGGTCAGAGTGATAGCCTGGGAATCTACAGCAGGTGCATATATTTTAGGGAGAATTTTGTTGCTGATTTTGTATCTACTGAGTCCAGAGTATTTTGGCTATAAAAAGGATGAATTTTTAGGCAGACAGCAAAACTGCTTTACATTTTTTTATGAAAAGATCTCAGTGCTAAAGGAAACAGAGCTCTCTGTTACCTTCCGTCTCTGAAACAATTTTCCCAAACAACAATAGTTCTTTTAAAAAGTGCAGAATAAAATGTCCATGGTCAAATGAGTTTGAAATATTCAGAAACTCTGCGGTTCTAGGATGACATTTTAAATACTCTGAAAAACATCCTTCAATATGCTCTTCTTATGAATGTGTCCTTATCAGTGTGTTCATGAAGGTTGGAAGGTATATCAGTCTTCATACTGATAAAAGAAGATAATCCATAATTTGGGGGATATGTTTTACTTATTGCTTCAATCTCCCCATCACTCTACCTCTCTGATTCCCAGTATCAGTCCCAGTTTCTGTTTTCATCTGCAGTAAAGAGAATCTTGGGCAAGACAAAATAAAGATTTCTTAAATGCTTTTATGATGAGAAAACAAAAAATCAGTTAACAAAACATAATTAAGAAAAGAAAATGTAAAAAGTGGTCTTTTTATAAACTTGTTATTAGTAAATTGCCATGCTTACAGAGAGGAACAGTGAATGATTCTGTGTGTCATGGACGGGCGCTCCAGCTGCTCCTGTGGGCTGACACATGAGGTGACCCCATGGCAGAGAATATGGACATGGACAGCCCAAGTCAGGAGTCAGTTGGAAGGTGAGCCTGAGGCTCAGAGATTCTGAATGCTGGTGAGAGTCAGGGTGATGACACGGCAAGTCAGCACGGAAGCTGGATTTCCCCTCACCATGCGGAGAGGACCTGCCACAAATTCCATCAATGGCAGCACTTTTGCAGGAGACCCATCAAGACAGAGGCTGACATAGAGAGGCTGGGGAGATGCATTATACCTCAACCACAGGCCAGTGGAAACTAGCAGAGAAGGATCAGGGTTCCCCTTCCCCAAAGTTATACATATGGTATATAGGTTTCCCTTTGAACCCAGACATCATCATGTGGAGGGGGAGAGGAAGGGAAGATTCTTTGAGAGGATAAACGCACCCTTGATAGTAAATTTGAACTTTAACAGAATATTTACCCAAAGGATTGAGTAAATCCAATAAAGTTAAAAAGTCTAGCAACACACTTACACTGATATTGGAGGAGACAGCAGAAACATTAAGCTGTTTAATCCTCAGCATAGATTTCTTAGTATAAAGCCTCATATGCCAAAGCTTAAAATAAATATTTTAAATTTTGTGATAAAGTAGCTCAAAATGAATTTCTAGTCTAGAAGACAGCCAATAACCTTTGTTCAGGCAGATCTTTCTCAGACACCGGGACAAATATTTTGAGACACTTTAGTGTTATTGCCACGTATCACATCTTTTGAGGTTTCATTAGGTAATCTTTTCTGACCTTAGGTAATGCCCATTTCCTCCCACATTACAGACTAAATTGTCATGTGGATTGTCTGTTGATTGAAAACAAAACAAAACAAAACATCAAACATCTCCAGCGGAATAATACTTAATATATGTCATGGATTGAATTATATTTCCCAATTTAGATATGTTCTGGGTCTTGATTCCAACTCTTGGATGTTTTGTAAACAGGATTATTTGATGTTATTTTAGTTAAGGCTCAACCGACTGAATGAGGTTGAGTCTTAATCGTGATTACTGGAGTAAAAAAAATTCAGGCGTAACAGGAGAAAGCAACAGGAGGACCCAAGAGCTGGAAGTTATTGCTGGATGAGAAAGAATAGAGCTTGCCATGAGTCTGGAAAGCCGAGGAACCCAAAGACTGCTGGCGAACAAGAATGCTACCGATCCCGGGAGGAAGCAAGCCAATAAAGTCCGGTTTTAAAGTCAAAACCAGTTTGTGGTATTTGTGACAGCAGCGTAACAGAGCTAAGCCAATGTACCTAATAGACTTAATGGAATAATTTCATAAAAATCAAAATTAATGAACTGAGGATATTAGAATTTTTGTTCTTGAATTTAAAAACATGCATTTATTGCAGCCATGTGTTTTGTTTTCACTTACCATACAGAATAAATACATTGCCTGCTAATGCAGGTTTTCTACTGATGTGCCACATCCCAAGGGGCAGGTTTTAAAATGCTACTCAATTCACATTAAGGATTTTCTCTTTTATCAGAAGATCTGAGATTTTCCACCTTCCTGTAAACTTTCCTACAATGAAGTGTTATAACATGGTGTGATTACAGAGGTAGAAAGCAGCAGGCACAAGAGTCACTGAGCTGCAGAGGAAGATAAATCTATTTGCCTTCCTCCATATATTTTTTTCTCATTCTACTGTGCCTCTCAATATGTGCCTCTGTGTATGTTTTCTTTGGGCTCAAGGGAGGAAGGGATGGTGAGAAATGAGAAAGAAACTAGCATGGGCTAGAGGCTCTCTTTTCCTACCCAGTTTTGGAAGAGGATTTTAAAGGGGAGAAAATGTGTAAGCTGAAGAACCAAGGAATGACTATCGAGAACTCTAGGAAGACAGAGGCATTCGTGATCTTATAAGTGAAGAGAAAAGGCATCCTGGGAAGGAAGATGCCTCCATGGAAAAAGGCTTGCATTGGGGGAGGGCTTTTGCAGTGCTGCTCTCTCAAAACAGCCACATGACTCTTGGCAGATCATTGCTTGGAGCATTGCAAATAGAAATAGAAAAATAGCAGCTACCAAGATTTGTAGGAGTAACATCAGGAAAATTTCAGAGGTCTGGTTGAGGAGTACATTATGAGCATTTGTTTTTTAAAAAGCCAGTTGGAAATAACAGGTATGAAAAACATAATAAAGAGAAAAACTGAAAAGATGGGCTAAATTTTAGAAGATATAGAATTCAAGTATAGTAATCATTTGATCAAATAATTCTCCCAAAGGCATCAGAAGGAAAAAAGAGGAGATATTTTCTTAAAGAAAAGTTAACAAATATGGCGTTGACACAGGAGGTATGAAAAGCAATATATTATAGTATATGAAATGTGAGGAACTAAAAAGCAAAAGTTTCCCAGAATCAAACTGACCAGAAAAAGAAACATATCACATAAACAGATTATTGTGAAACTTTTTAAAAACATCAAAGAGAAAATCTTAAATCTTCCAGAGAGAAAATGCAAAAACTTCTGAAGATAACAGAATTATATTGATATAAAACTTTGGAACAGACACATAAGAAAGAGGAAGATAATGGAATAATATTTTCTAGGTATTGAAAAAGAAATACTTGAGACATAGAATCTTATATCCAGGTAAACAATACTTTAAATGTTAATTGCTATAAAATTATTCTTAGGCACATAAGCCTTAGGATGTTTTCCATGCAAAGAGGGAAGTATTTTTTGCAGGAAGTATTTCAGCAATAAGAGAAATTCATCAAGGAGGAACCAGTGCAATATGGGAAAGAGGAGATGAGTAAATAACTTCAAATAACTTGAAGATTAACAAAGGCCAAAAACAAAGTATATACATAACATTCCAGGACTATCAATATGGCAGGAGTTAATGGAGAGATGGGCAGATGAGCATACTAAAGCACTCATATCTTTGAGGGGAATGTAGAGATATTGATAAGTTTAAGAAGTTGATAGGAAGAATTCAAAGCATGAGTTTCCAAAAGTAGAAGTTTGAGCTCTCCGAAGAAAGGTAGGAGAGGAGAAAACAATATCATAAAAGCATATTAAAAGTAATATGGTAGAAATAAATTCTTGCACATTAGTGATAAAAACTATCAATAATGGTTTAAAATACAGATCAGAACAAAATAAAGGACCAACAGTATGATATATACTTAAAACAAAATGTTGCAAAACATTGAAATAAGTAGCTTACAAAAAGCATATCAGAAAAAGATGAGTACCAATTTTCTATCAAAGTAAAATTAAAGGGTTACAAAATTGTAAAAATAATGTCAATATATGATGGTAAAAGGCATAAGAATTTATACATAAATATTTTAAAAATACATATTATAATAACTAGGAGAAAGAGATAAATCAATACTTATTGATAAAGCAATGAGACAATATAAGCACAGACAGAAAATATTTCAATAGTACTATAAGCTTGAACTAATTGATCTATGTAGGCATTTACACTTTTTTTGTGTGTTTTTTTGAGCACATGTGGAACATCCACAAAAAAAATGGACCATGTGCAAAACCAAAGTGGATTTATGAATCATATCCAAAGAATTAATATACAGATTTATTCTCTAATGACAACTCAAAAAAATGAGAATTTAATAGCCAAACAGTAGTTAATAAAATACCATAAGTCTGAAAACCAAAAACTAAACAAAACAGAACAAACCATAAATCTAGGGAGCTTTGATTTAAAGAGGAAATCAATTCTAAATATTTCAAACAATTCAGGCAGTATGTGTCAAATTATATGGGACAGAGCTAAAACAATGCTTAGAAGGAAAATTATAATACTATTAATAAATCATTCTTTGAAAAGATGGACAAGATAGATAAATGTCTTGGAAGACAAATCAATGAAACAGTACAAATAAAAAATACAAAGTGAACTAAGCAAAACCACTATCTAAAATTTAATTTGAGATTGTGGACATCTATTTGAAAAGAAATATGATAGCCCAGATGAAATGGCTAAATTTATAGAAAAAATAGAAAATTCAAAGTTGGTACAATAATAAATAGTAATCATTGAAAAGCTAATTTTTTATTAGCTTTTATTAATGAATTGGATTTTCCAATTAATTTCCTTAGATTTTGGGGGAGTAGTCAAGATTCATGAATAGTTGTTGGTTGTATTGCCTCATGTATAATATGATGATGATGATGGTGAACAAGCAAAAACATTGAAAAGTCCCTCAAAATTAAAATATATTAGAATGAAAGCCAAACATTAATAAGCAAGTGACAGCCTACAGGTTAGATTGGTGCCTAGTTCCCTCCAAATCTCCATTGTGCTCTCCTCTGAGATCTCATAATACTTGCCCTCAAAACACACTTTCGTGTGACACTCTAATTCCTGTTTACATATCCTCATTCCTATTAGACCATCAAATCTTCAAGAGTCCTAATCATCTATTAATTATTTGTGTATCATTGAACTGGACATACAAAAGGCACACAATAAAATAATATTGAATGAACAAGTTAAATGAGTAAAGAAAGAATGACTTGACTTAAAGATCATGTCATAAAACTATTAGGCCTTGAACACAGGGTAAAAATAATGCCATATGTGACCTAGCTGAGGCCTGAAACCAAAAATAAAGAAAACTTTAGTGTTTTTGCTTGAGAAATTGAGGGGAAAAAATTATCTTTGCTTTTTATTTGAGTGAATACAAAGGTTGACAAGGACAGCTGCAGGCAGTTCAAATGATACTGGAAAAGATCCTATCATTTGAGTTGTTGTGAAAATATAACTAGATGATCAGACAAGGCCTAGGCCAGGTGGGCTGGAAGCCAAAACCCATAAAACAGGCAAATGATTTCTCAGCAGTCCATCTGTACATACTCCTTGTACAAAATAATTTTTACCAAGGGCAACATGTGGTCTTCAGTTATTTGAAAGCCTGCCAAACCTTCACATTTAGATATGCTCATACAATCTACCATACTTTAAGTGACAGAGTAAACAATATTTGAATGAAAATCTAGATGCTTGAGAAAATGTCATTTTTGGTTCAGAAGAAGTAGAAACAAAATTTTCACTGAAGCCCAGCTGTGTATTATTTGTTGGAATTGTAACTGCTACTTTAAACAGAAATATATTCTTATAGCATCACAGGTACCTGGGGAAAAATTATTTTCTAAAGCACTTCTAATAGAATCTTATTCTATGGACATGTTAGCAAATGCTAGAACAGGGCAAGCATACATCACAGCAGGTCTGTCCATTGCCAAGAATTATAAATGCCAAATCAACTTATCAGCCTAGACTTAATATTGCAGTACATAGAAAGAAGAGAAAATTATATCAAAGCAGATATTGAATACAGAGCTCCCTTTTCTTCCACCTGCCTTCATGCAACTCAGAATTCAACAAAAACTGTGTCCTTTATAAGAAATAGGAATAATAAATGTTTAAAGAGCTACTTTTGGCACATTAAACAGAGTAATGGAAGAGTGTAGGAGATTTCCAATGTTTGGCTCAGAACATTCTTGTTCCGTTTAATTGTAATGTCCCCTTTCATTTTGGAATAAAAAAAAGGAGCTGCACATATTGTTTATGGTATTTAGCCAACTTGGATCCTATTTTAGCTGTGGCAGCATCACAGAAGGCATTTGCTAATAAAAGATGGTGAAGATTTAGTTATTAGTGAAGTTACACTGCTCTTTAAGAAGCGATCTGTGATAGCAGGGTTTTCATGCTGTTTCATTTGATTAAATAAAACTGATATTCTCCCAGCTGGTATTTCTTCCGTCCATCCCTCTACTCATGCTTCTATCCCCATTTTCTATCAACTCGACAGACATTTACTTGGCTTTGTTTTTGTGCAAGGACTATGCGTGGTGGGAGATGCAAGAAGGGAGCGTGCATAGGAGGCAGCATGGTGTGGTGGTTAAAATCTTGGCTTCTGTGTTCAAATCCTAACTAGCTTTGTCACCTTGAGCAAGTTACTTAATCTCTTGATGCTTCAGTTTCAACCTCTGTAAAGTAATATCTCATAGGTTGTTGCGAGGATTAAATAAGTATAATTACTTAATATGTCAGGTGTATAATGTACATCAACACACTTGCAGCATTGCCAGGCTTATGGTAAGCACCCCATATTATTCCCTGGGGGATCTTAAATATTTTGCCAGAGTTTTTCCATTTGGGGTAGAAAGGCAATTTTTCTACTCAAATAGAGAGGTCTGTCTGTATTCAAGGGTGGTTAAGTTACAAATGATGAAAGTACTGGGTTACAGCACTTCCCACACTTCTTCAAGGCCTGGAATTTTATAAATTCATGTTCCTTTCTCCCCCAGCCTCCCTCTGAGCTAGGGGCCTTCCAATCCTCAGTCTCTGATTCAGTCCTGGCCAACACACCAGAGAGTAAGGTCTCCAGGTGGTCTTCCTAATCACTGCCTGGTATGAGGCAGACAAGGGCAGCTGCCTACCTGCTGAGTTTCAGCCTCTTTCCAAGTTGGCTCAGCAAATATGGCTGGACATCTGCCTTAGTTTCCTGCCAAACACTACTTCCTCACTCTACTAGGAACTCTACTCTGAATTTCAGTCCCTCATTTAGATTTTGCTCTCTACCCTGAGGAGGCTGGACTTTATTATCTATGTCCTCAGCCTCAGATCAGGTTCCTCTGTAAATGGAAAAAAGCCTGAAATAACTGACCTCACGTGTCCCTGCTGGAGAGCCTCCCCTATTGCCATGGCCCACATTCTGGACTGGAGCCCTGTGTCAACATGAGCCAGGACCATCCCCCTTTGGAGACTTTGAACTGGACTTTTAGCAACACTCTTTAGGAACACCCCTGCCAGCTCAGTTAGTTTTCCTCAGCCTTGGTCCAGGACTACTGAGCTATGACAATCCCCTGCCCATATACAATGAAACCTCATCACATCAGACTTTCAAAAACAGGAAAAACATGTTGACATCTTTTCAATGCTTTCAAAAATGGAGAGGTTATTAGATATTCCATATAATAGAGTATAGATACAATAAGTTCTCCTTTTCCAGATCAATGGATTACATATAACAAGAGAGAATTTAATAAGGGCATGAAATATTTGGTCTTGCACTTGAATACTAAAACGTCTAAAAAACAGGAAGATGCCTGTTAACATGTATGAAAAGGTTTGAAGCTTTATCTGCTAGTACATTTAATTTGAGTCAGGAGTATGACTAAATGGTAGGCTGAATAATGGTCCCCAAAGATATCCAGGTCCTAATCTTGGGAACCTGTGAATGTTACCTTTTATAGTAAAAAAGACTTTGCAGCTATGGCTAAGGAGCTTGAGATGGGGAAAATTATTCTAGATTATTTGTGTAGGCCCTAAATGTAAACACAAATGAATCACAAGAGTCAGAGGGAGATTTTACTATAGAAGAGGAAGAAAGTGATGTGATGATGAAAGCAGGGTGAGAAAAGGCAATGTGTAAGAATGGGGTCATGAGCCAAGGAATATAAGCAGCTTCCAGAAGCTAGAAAAGACAAGACAATAAGATTCTCTCCTAGAGCCTTCAGAAGTAACCAGCCTTGCCAATACCTTGATTTTAGGCCTCCAAGACTCATTTTGGACTTCTGGCCTTCAGGCCTGTAGGAGAATATATTTGTTTTGGTTTAAGCCACTAAGCATGCTAATTTGTTACATCAGTCAGTTGGACCACATCTGAATTAATGCATTCCATTTGGTCATTGCATATCAAGAAGGATATAAGTATAATGGAGTGAAGGATATGACTAGAATGGAGCGATATTTGGAATGAAAGAAACTCCAAACCACGTGATGAGAAGAATATTGAAGATAAATTGTTTCTGCTTGAGAATTAGTAAAGACTCAAGATTTCAAATATTTTGAGAACTCTAATGTAGAAGAGGAATTAGACTTATCCTGAATGCACCTAAAGGATGGAACTAGTGCACACTATGTGGTTTTACCTTTATTTATGTGATATTTGTTTTATACGTTTTTCTCTACTTGTCTCTAAGCTTCATGATGGCAGAGATTATATTGGGCTGCCATCTTATCCCTGTTGCCTAATATGTGCAGAAACCACTCAAAAAAATGGAAGCAGAATGAGAGAATTTTAAAACTCTCTAATGGATGAATTAGAGCACAAGGTAAGTTTTTATAATAAAGAGTCTCAAATAACAGTGGCTTAAATAGGATAGAAACTTATTTCCCTCTCATTAAATGGTCAAAGTTAAGGTGAGCATTCCAGAGTTGAAAGGGGCTCTGCTCTACATCTTAGGACCCAAGTATCTTCCACCTTGTTGCTCCACCCTGTCCTTATCCACGTGGTTGATAAAGGCTTGCCATCATAGCTGCATTCTAGCTGGTGGGAAAAATAAAGTAGCAGGTATCTATCTTACTAAAGACAGACAGCTATCTTATTAAGGAAGTGGCACATAAATTATGCATATCACTTCTATACATAACCCTCTGGTCCAGACTTAGTGACATGTTCACGCCCAGCTTCAAGGAATAAAATGTATTCTGTAAGGTAGACAAGTATTTGCCCCATTAAAACTAAGGTAAGTTTATTACTAAAAGGCAAAAGGAAGACTGGATATTGGGGGGCAGTAGCCCTTCTTCAATCTAGAAGCAATAAATTAAAATACAAAGATTGATATCATTGTCTTCATTTATTCTAGGTTCTTCCTGCTTTTCTCTTAAATGTTTTCTTCCTTTCTTTGTGAAACAGGCAATGAGTAGGTAATATTTAGGTGATTTATAGACTAATTTTTTCACTAATTCTCATTGTTCTAAATTGAACCAGAAATGTTACCTTTTTTTCTAGTAAAGTAATTATATATATTTAAATAGAAATGTATATTGGCTTTATGTATATATATATATATAATCAATTGTCATTATTAAATGTATTTTATAAACCATGTAGATTGCTGTAATTAATCCTTATTTTTTCATTATTTTAAATAGCGCATTCGTTTCTTTAGCGCAGTTTAGAATAGCAATTCTATTCCTTTGCATGCAAAATTGTTATTCATAGGTGCAAAGTTCTATAAAAATATCCATACCTGTCATTATGTTGATGTACAGAATCAATGACAAGCTTTCTAACAGGCACTCTAATAAGCAGCAATCATCATCAAATCCTTTTATAGGTTATATATTTACAATTCATGAAAAAATAAGATGAGGATCATCCTCAGAGGTTTGTGGTGGGTGAATTGTAATTGATCTGCTTTTTGAAGAGCTCTGCATTTTGAACTTTTAGAGAAACCATACAGTCTCATTCTCTCTGTGGTAGTAAATTCAGAATCACTGAATTTTATGGTAAATATGTACTGTAAAATCTGCTTATGAATACCTTCACTTCTTCCATATCCCAGTGCATGTCACATGTCTGACCTGTATCATTACAAAACTTTCTACCTTGTCTCTCTGCTTCTGTTCGCTTCTCCTTACAGTCTATTATCCGCATACTAGCAAAAGTGATTATTTAGAAACCTAAATCAGATTAAGCCCTGCCAATGTCTTCCCATCTTACTCAGAGTGAAAGCCACAGTTCTTACCATAATGTGCAAGGCCCTATTGTATCAGTTATCAATTGCCAACCTTCTGTTGTGTCTCAAGTTTTATGTTGGAAAGTTTCTTCTGCACAGTCCAAACGATTTTGCTTCAGTCCAAAAGGCAAATGTCCCTGAGGAAATGCCGAAATTACATATGCGTGCTCTTTTCATGTCTAATAGAGAAACTAAAATACTGTGCTTGAAGTAATTATATTTTTCTCTGCTATTCTAAGCCTCACTTTAGTCTGAAGAGCATTTGAAATGATCTTGAACATTATACCACCCTTGGGAGAAAACTAAATGGGATGCTTGGAAACCTCTATTCAGTTTACAAAATATTAGGTTATGTAGTCATGTGTCTCTGTTGCTCAAGTCTCTTGGTGTTTTTTTTTTTTTTTAAGTGATTCTAATTTTCTTCAAAAGGATTTATTTAGAATAAGAACGGAAAAGAGCTTTTAGCTTCACCATCTTCAAGTTAAATCCTCTTTTAGCAAAACTACGCAAAGTCCTGACCACCACCATCCTCCACTACTTCCTCCACTTCAGCCAGGGCCCCGGAGCCGGAGCCGACAGGGCCCAGACAAGGAAAGGGGGAGTGGCCACACAGGGCTTCTTCACTCCTCAGCACTCCACTTATCCCTCTGGGCAGAGATGGCTTTGTACCTACAACTCTTCCAGTCCCCGAGAGGTTGCTGGGGAGCTTTCCAAGCCAGCCCCACTCCAGGGACTCACCCAAAGCTGGTTTAGGGGAGGCATAGCATAGGATGCAAGGTAGGCTGTTCTAGTTTGCTAGCTGCTGAAATGCAACCAGAAACAGAACAGCTTTTTAAAAAAGGGGAGTTTAATAAGTTGTGATTAACAGTTTTTAGGCCATGGAAATGTCCCAGTGAAAGCAAGTCTATAGAAATGTCCAATCTAAGGCATCCAGAAAAAAATACCTTGGTTCAAGAAAGCCGATGAAGTTCACAGTTTCTCTCTCAAGTGGAAAGGCACATGGCGAACACAGCCAGGGTTTCTCTCTCAGCTGGAAAGGCATGTGGCAAACACAGCATCATCTGCTAGCTTTCTCTCCTGGCTTCCTGTTTCATGAAGCTGTCCAGGACGCATTTTCCTTCTTTGTCTTCAAAGGTCACACTGCCTGGTGGACTCTTTGCTTCTCGTAGTTACGTCGTCCTGCTCTCTCAGAATCTCCCTTTTATAGGATTCCAGTAAAGTAACCAAGACCCACCTAGAATGGGTGGAGACATGTCTCCACCTAATCCAGCTTAACAAGCACTCTTGATTGAGTCACATCTCCATGGAGATGATCTAATTAAAGTTTCAAACACACAGTGCTGAGTAGGGATTAGAAGAAATGGCTGCCTTTACAAAATGGGATAGGATTAAAACATGGCTTTTCTAGGGTACATACATCCTTTCAAACCAGCACATAGGCTCTGAGACTACAAATTCTGATAAGAGGCAACCCATAAAAGTTTTTAAGCAAAATGATCACAAAGAGCCCCACTCCCACTCCTGCCCCTGAACTCCAGTCCTCAGAATAGCCCCAGACTTGAGCTCCCTCGTGAGAATCTCTGTTCTGTGACATGCTGATAATGGTGAGATGTATCATAGTACTCTCCGTGTTGGGGAGGCAAGTGGTTTGTCATAGAGAGCACAGATATCCTAAACCCTAAAACACAAGTCGATGGTATCTACAATGCAAATACCCAGTTGACTTTCTCCTGCTTACTTAAATGCAACTGGACAGCTTCTCCTTAACTATCATTTTATCTAAAGCAAAAAATAGAAATCGATTTAGAGTCATCTTAGAAACCCAAATCAGGAAAGCAAACACATACAAAAAAATGTATGTGATGTATTCCAGACCCAACTAAAAGGATGGAGAATTAGTCACTAATTGATATTCAATGTCAGTACTCTATTTCTTGATCACAGCTAATTTATGGCTAATTTTTTTTTGCAAATGGTGCCCTCATACTCCTCTAGGTCATTTCAGAATCAATTCTCTACTTTTATCACCAGTTGGCAATGCACATGCATACTGTTTCCTCAGAATCTACTCTAACCATTTATTCATAGTCAAGATTTAAAAAAACAGGGCAGGCCACGGTGGCTCAGCAGGCAAGAATGCTCACCTGCCATGCCAGAGGACCTGGGTTCGATTTCCGGTGCCTGCCCATGTGAAAAAAAAAAAAAAGATTAAAAAAAAACTGTTGCATATTGATTTTGCCTTACATATTTTCTAATGTTTTCTAGTCTCCTATAAATTCAGAATTCATTAAAGAAACTTGGAATAAGAAATACCAGAAATTCAAAGTCACAGAATTGAAATATTTCACTTGCTTCCCCTCAGATGTTAAATTGTGAATTATTTTCAAAACAGGAACCCATGATATTTATATAATTAAACTGTTTCATTCACTATTTACATCTATGCGAAAATGAAGGATTGTGTGCATAATTTATTCACCTGTGTATTTAAAATATGCCATAGTGTAAGTATTTAATATAGTATATATTTTAAAGTTCACGTGAAAGTCGGGATTGTCATGTAGTTAAAACTTTATTCGGTTCTCATCATCATCTATGGAATGATGTAAAGTGGGTACCTGGATTCAATCTCCAGATCTGCCACTTACTAGCTATGGTCAAGTTACTTAATCCTGTCTATGCCTTAGTTTCCTTTTCTGTAAAATGAGGGTAACAGCAGTATCTATTTCACTAGAATATTGTGAAAATTAGATGAAACAATTCACTTCTCAAAAGTTAGTTTTAACTCATTGTTGTAAGTTAATTGGAGTTATTATTTTAATGAAATTAATTTGAGAAGAATTTCACATTACTAATGCAAAAGTAGACTTTACATTAAGACCATACCGCCACACTGGCTTAAAAGCATCAAGAATTGAGGGAATTAAGTAGATGATTTTCTCTTCTTCCTAAAATAAATCAAAGAAGCACCCGCCTCCCGCCCTGATTTTGATTCTGATAAAAGTGACAGCCCTCTGTTCCTCATAGCCTGTAGGAATTATTTGAATACTGAGAAAGAAAATAAGAAATCATAAAGCTATTTTATTGGAAAGAGCACAGACTTTGGAATCAATATGCCTACATTTTTAATTAAGGTGGTCCCTCTCTTTTAAAAATTTTTTTTTTATTTTTTCCATATTTATTTGACATCATGATTTCCTAGTCCTTAGTAAGTTGATACAATTTGGGGAAATAAATACTCCCCTCCCTTTTTTGTTGCTTGAAACAAGGCTGAAGAGAGAGACTAGTGTGTATGTAAATGCCTTCTCCAAGTAAGTAGTATCAACCAACAAAGGGCAAAATTGACAGCATGGAGTGTTTTCTTCTCACATGAATTTCTGAAAGTTTGAGACCACCTTAAAGATACACTAATTTACAGCATCATGGTACAAGTTTCCCATTAGATGTGTGTATATTCTTTTTTTCTTACTTTTTAAACTCTGTAGATGACATTATTCATGAAGCAATTTTAGTTTATTATTCAGCAAATATTAATTTGATCATATAAACCAATTATTAGTTACCAGAAAATATTGTTAGCTGCCATGTAAAGGTCTTTCTTTCTAGTAACACTTAATTCTACATTTAGAACTTCCTAACATAGGAATATCTTGAAGGAAATTCCTCTTTCAGTTGAGTTTACAACTCATCTGCAACTCTAAATGCAGATTAAATAACGATCACACCTTGGTTAAGTTTATATCTGATAGCCCTTAGTATTGTAAATCAGTGTCTTGTCCAGAGATTAACTGTAAATAAATTGTTCTTGTTTAACTTTTTCTTCTCTCATTTCCTTGAATGTTTTTATCCAAATAATTTGGTGCTTTATAAATGACTCGAAAGCATGTTGGCTCAGTGCTGGAGACAGCTGTCAGAGATCAGGGTGCTTGCAGATAACCCTGCGTTGTGTTCATCTCAGCAGTTTTGGTCAATCCACAGGGGTAAAAAATGGATGAGATTTGATGTCTTCAAAACCAGCAGTGCCAGCACCAGGACTCTTAGCACCAAGCTCTTGAATTGCAAGAGCTGTTAAATGAGTAAGTGAACCTCTTCAGAGACACATTCTGGCATGTTTAATGTAGTGTGAGTATCTATTCCTGCTAGCACTCAACCAGAGTCTTGCCATTAAGAAGTTCAAAGAGGACAACACCCAAACTTCACCAATCACGGGCTTCAGTTTCTTCCATAATTGCTCAGTATGTATATGGGGCACAGTATATGTTCTCTGTGGCATCACTGTCACAGAAATCTTCAACTTCACTCCACCTACTGTACTAGTTTAGCTGAATGTGTACTCTATCATTCTATATGTGTTGTTTGGGTTCAAATAGTGGCACACAATTTCTTCTCTATTTAAAGCATCAAGGGCTACCACCATTTCAGCTGCCCATCTTTGAGTGCAGCTCTCTGGGATATAAACCTGGAGTTTAGTATTATTTTTTTTCAAGCTCCTCAAATAACTGATATATTTCCTCGTCTCCTTTTAGTGCTAACCCCACACCCTCTCTTAGTCTCAGAGTCTCTGGAATAAAGTAGTTAGTTCTTCTTTGGCCAAATCATCAGCTTGATCTGTAAACAGCAATACTTCTTCTATTTTTAAAGTGTCTGTATTTGCATTATATTCATTAGCACGTCACAGATGGTAAGAAATATGGAATAAGCTTTCTTCTGTATTGTTTGCAGATAGTGCTGATATTCACTGCATAATGTTAAATAACTACTGGTATATTCTTCTCCTGAACTTGAGCCAGAATCTGGCCATTTTGGAGAATTTGGCTATTGTCCTCCTGGAAGCTATCATATTGAGACTTTGGAGTAAGGCTTGTCTTCAAAGGCAGAACCTGAGCCATGGTTCCAACATCACTTCCTCTGCAATCAAAGCTGCTGCTGTTGCAAGGACCATAAGTTGGCTGTTGCAGGTGAACTTTAGTAAGCGGAGATTTTTTTCACTTCCTGGATGTGAAAGCTGTCTTCAGGATTCCTATTTAAAAATGTGCTGATATATGAACAGAGTCTGCTGCAGCACAAGAAATACCGACAGGGATGATGTACTTGTGCAGACACACCATTTTGGGCACACAGCAGGGGATGATGGTTTTTCTGTTCCTGCTGTGTTCACTGCTTTTCCTTGGATCTTTCAAAATGAATGTCCATTCTGTCCTCGTGTCCATTGAAAGTAAAGCCTTGTCACTTACCCCAAGGACTCTGAATTCCTTCAGCTCCTCAACAGGGCTCCTTAGGTGCCAAGAGGGATTGAACTTAGTTATCCTTGAGGTTGTGCTATACCTTCAAAATGGGGTTTTCCATAAAGGCTAGAGATACTCTGTGCCTGCATGAGTATCTTCTCTTCTCTCCACAGCTTCTCAGTGGGCAGGACTTGACTCTCTTTGATAACCTTCTAGGAATAAATCAACTCCCTTCCTATAAAAATCAGATGCAGCTTCATAATCTTCTCCTTCTTCCTTTTTTAAAGCCAGCTTTATTCATTCTCCTGCTTTCTCCAATTAATCTCTTTTGGCAAACTTAGGCTTTAAACTGCCGGGAAAGAGGCTACAATTTTCCAGTTGTTCTTCTGTTTTAGTCTGTGCACTGTCAGAAGCAACAGAGCAATAGAAGAAGTGCTGAAGAATCTAAGGAAAGATTGAGACCAAAGTGCTAATGGGAGGATTTTGATTAAAAGTCATTCCATATCTAACCCAGCAAGAGAATCCACATCACCAGTAAGAAATATCAGATTGCTGTCACTGGAGAAACCTTTTCTACACTCCGAAAAGCTATCAATGAGGGAATGCGAATAAGCCTCATCAGTACCAGTCAATTCAGAGCCATCATTAATTACTTCAATTAAAAAAAAAAACAACTTTAAGCTTTTTTTTAACATTAAGAGCTGGAATATTTGCAAAGAACTGTAGCAGATCCTTAGTCCATTGTCTTCCCTCTTCAATAAGAATTTCATCAAATTGTCCAGATACTATTCCTTTAGCAAACGGAGGAAACAACATGAAGTGGTTCAAAGTAATGTTCCTTTTTGAGTTTCTGTAGTTTGGCTGCAGTAATTAGAGAGAGCTTAATGTTAAGTTGCTTGCTCCCAGTGAAAGACTGTTGGCTGGTTCACAACAAAATCAAAGCTTATCTTGAAAACCATACATTAGTCTAGGTACTTCTCAAATGCATGATAAAATAACTATGAATGTGCCATTCATGGAGATGTCATAAAACAGTGCTTTTTAGAGAACTAAATTTGGCATGTGTAACAATCCATAGAAAGGTCTATGAAACTGTATCATTAAGTGAATGAATTCTTTGGAGCCATTTCTTCGATTCACATGCTTTTATTAACAGAATCCTAAATAGTAGGAAATCATAACCCTCTCTAATTATCTCTGATTCCACACATACCAGCTCCCACTCAAGGAGAGGAGTTGTGCCAGTGATCCATTTGCAGATTCAAGAATTGCCTCAGAGAAATTCCACTTTGAGGAACTATAACATTTGTAAACTATTAGAATGAAGTCTAAGTGATTGAGAGTCAATGTCATGCACTGATTATATGCAGGAGTTAAAAAACGTAATGTTTGCTACACTATTCATAAATTACAAGCCAATACATACATTGATTCCAGTTATCATGCTTCCACAATATTTTCATGCCAAGATCTTTGCTAAAGTCGTTAAGAACTAGCATGTATTATTAAGCTACCATAATCACATAGATGATGTTGTTGGAAGCTTGGTTTTGAATGTGTAGTAGAGGCTTCTTCTCTTCACTGCATGGAAATTGCAATACAGTACTTAAGGAAGCAACTGATTTTTAACTAGTTAATCGTGTCCAAGGCATTCAATTCCATTAACACAACTCTTGCTATCTGATTAAACAAATACATAACCAAAGATTAATACTAGGAATAAGTGTTTAAAATATCAACTACATAATAAAGTATAAAAATAAAATTAAAAAGCTATTTCCTTGGTTGATGAAGCAAGACTCACATAAGGAAAACTTAATGAAGCTAAAATTCATGTTGAAGGTTAATCTCACTCCATTCTAACACATTCATTGGCCACATTTTTTGCATGTGATTATTTTCTCTATAATTTCAACATTTTTATTGTTTGAATATGGAAATATTATTTAGTAAGTTAAGCCTATAATTTTGCTAGCCCTCTTATATCTCATTTTTCTTAAAAATTTTATTATAATAACAAATATACAACTTAAAATTGCCCATTTTAACCATTTTCATGTATACAACTCAGTAGTATTAATACCAGTCACAATACTGTTCTACTAACACTGTTATCTATTACCCTGACTTTTCATCACCTTAAACAGAAACTCTTCCCCCATTAAGTTATTACTCACTCTTTTCCCCTCCCCTCTGGCCCTTGGTAAACTTTTTAAAAAAATGTTAATTGATATATGTTATATAGTCACTTTCTATGTAATCATCCAAAGTGTACAATGTTTTACAATATCATCATATAGCTGTGCATTTATCATCACAATCAACTTTTCTTTTTCTGTGAAGAACAACATATATACAAAAAAAAAGCAATAAATTTCAAATCACATTTTAACAATTAGTTGTAGACCAGATTTCAGAGTTTCGTATGGGTTACAATCCCACAATTTTAGGTTTTTACTTCCAGCTGCTCTAAGATACCGGAGCTAAAAGAAATATCAATATAATGGTTCAACAATCGTAGCCATTTGTTAAACCCTCCCTTCTTTATATAACACCACCATCATCTTTGATCTTTCTCTCATGCTATAGAGGTATGTGGGCTGTACCCATTCTAAGTTTTTCATGTTGGAAGGGGCTGTCAATAATATGGGATGGGGGATGGAACTAGCTGATGTTCTGGAAAGGCTGGCTCCTTGGCATTTCAGGACTTATCTGGTTTAGGAACTCACTGGAGGCTGTAAGTATCTGGAAATTACCCTAGTACATGGAACCTTTGTAGAATCTTATATATTGCCCTAGGTGTTCTTTAGAATTGGTAGGAATGGTTTTGGTTGGAATTTGACAAGTTATAATATGTAGCAATGTCTAAATGAAACTTGCATAAAAGTGACCTCCAGAGTAGCCTCCTGACTCTATTTGAACTCTCTTAGTCACTGAAACCTTGTTTGTTACACTTCTTTTCCCCCTTTTGGTCAGGATGGCATTGATGATCCCATGGTGTCAGGGCCAGGCTCATCCCTGGGGGTCATCTTCCATACCACCAGGGAGAATTTTACCCCTGGATGTCATGTCCCACGTAGGGGGGAGGGTAATGATTTCACTTGTAGAGTTTGGCTTGGAGCAAGAGAGGCCACAACTGAGGAACAAAAGAGGTCCTCTGGAGAGAACTCTTTGGCATACCCCTAGGTAGGCTAAGCTTCTCCACTACATACATAAGCTTCACAAGAGCAAGCATTGGCTACATTTTAATCTTTGCACCTCCCATATGTACAAGAAAAAAATAATTAACAATCTTTTATATTACCACACAAAATCTTGATTCATATCCCTATAGCTCTGCTTCATACAGCTATGAAGTCACTATATTACTAAAGCATTTTTTCCAATATGAAAAATTATGTGTCCTCATTGTGGAAACATTGGGAAAAAACCCTGAAAAGTGTAAAGGAAATAGAAATCACCCATAAGCCAATCATCTAGTGATATTCAATATTGCATTTGCACATATTTTCTTTTCAGTCCTTTTCTTTTCTATGTGCATTTTTTTCCTTTATAGGATTGAGATCATGCTACGTATCTCTTTCTCACTTTGTAATATTAGCACCATTTTCCATTGTCATTAAATTTCCTTTAATAACATGATTTATAATAGCTATAGACTATTTCATGTGTAAATATAGCACAATTTACTAAAAATTTCCCTATCATTAAATTTTGTCTATTACAAATATTGTTACAGTGAATAAGGCTGAACATAAACCTATGTTTATAATTCGATGATTTATAAAAGAAATATTTCTAAAAGTGGAATTATTAGTCTAATGTTATGAATGTTATAAGGGTTTTTGATTAAAGAGTTGTGGTAGTTAGGTTCAGGTGTCAACTTGGCTAGGTGAAGGTGCCTAGTTCTGTTGCTGTGGACATGAGCCAATGGCACGTGAAGCTCACCTGTTGCTGATTACATCTGCAGTCAACTAGGAGGTGTGCCTGCTGCAATGAATTATGTTTGATTTAATTGGCTGGATGCTTAAATGAGAGAGCTTAACATAGCACAGCCCAAGCAGCTCAGCATACCTCATCTTAGCACACCTCATCTCAGCACTCACAGCTCAGTTCAGGCCTTTGAAAATGCAGAAAGGAATCACCCCGGGGAAATTTGTTGGAACCCAAAGGACTGGAGAGAAGGCCAACAGAGATCACCCTTTGCCTTCCCATGTAAGAAAGAACCTCAGTTGAAAGTTAACTGCCTTTCCTCTGATGAACTATACATTTTTAACTAAATAAATCCCCTTTTATTAAAACCTAATCCATCTCTGGTGTGTCGCATTCTGGCAACTTTGACTTAATCCATGCATTCATTTGTAGATACATTCAACAAACATTACCATCTATTCAGTTCTAGATACTCTGCTTAGAGCTAATTGAAAGATTTAGGAGGCAAAAGGGTGAGAAAGAAGGAAGGTAGACCAGGAAATTTAAAGTGGGCAGGTTTATTTCTGCGCTTGCAGGCAGAGCTCACTGAACCCAAGATGGAGAGAGGTGAGTCTGTGCTCGGGCTTTGGCACAGGCAGCTTTTAAGGATGGAGGTCAGGTGACGTCCGGAAGGGACGGTTCATTACTTCTGGAAGTCATGTCATCCAAAGGGGCGGTTCATTAGTTCCAGAAGACATGTTGGGAGGGGTGCCACAGCCTCCATAGCTCAAGTTGCAGTGCCCTTCCCTGTTCCCCCAACCTAACACTAATATAAGAGAAGGTAAGACAAAACGAAACAATTATATTATAAAGAATTTAGCATGATGTTTGTACTAAATAAATAACATTGTGTTTTTATAAAGATTATAAATAATCTTTAATCATAATTAGTGACACTGAATTAAAAATTATTCATCTATGTTGTGTTCGTTTGCTAGCTGCAGGAATGTGATATACAAGAACTG
>PVIY010024022.1:0-38597 GCA_004026745.1 Myrmecophaga tridactyla | reverse complement strand
TCTTCATGAATTCCAGGTTGTTCTTGCACATTCCAGTTTATAATTGCTCTTTTTCCCCACCCAAAATTTCTTCCTAACAGTTTAATTCACTGTTTCAGATGGCAAAGGCTGCTGGAATGCAATATACCAGAAATGGATTGGCTTTTACAAAGGTGATTTATTAGGCTTACAAAAGTACAGTTCTAAGGCCAAATTAAGGCATCCATGACTATGTCTGGGGTTTCTTCTCTGTCGCATGGGAAGGCAGAACTCAGAACAAGTTATCTGTTGCTAGCATTCAAAGGAGGAACAGTCATAGGATTCATATTCCTATTTCTATAGGGAAAAATTGGAAGGAACACAGGGGTCACAGGACCCAAATAGTTTGGGAAACCTGCACGGCAAATGCCATTAGATTTCAAAGTCTGACAGTCATTTATCCTCAGGGCTTTAGTTAGTGGCATCCCAGCCTTTCCAAGGCCCTATGCAGCAGCCCACCTTTCTCCAAATGCAACTTTGGTGAACACTGGGGAGACCACCATTTTCTCAGCTCTCTGTCATCTCTGGGGTACACATTCAACCCCTCCATGTGGTGGCAGCCAGGGTCTCCCCAATCTCCAAGGAATATGTTCCACCCTCTCCAGGGCCTGAGGTGGCACAGCTTTTCCACTGCGATGAGGTAGAAGGCCCTGTCTTTGGGGCAAACACACCCTCCCCACATGCTTGTGTGGGCCCACTCTCCTAGCCCAAGGCTTCTTGAATACAGCCCTTAGCTTCCATAGTTCTGCCTCTGAAGTTACTTTTCCTCCAATTTGTGCATTTTCTGTCCAGACTGGCAGTGGTTTCATTTATATAGATCCCATAACACTGTTGTTGAATTTCTATGCAGTAGGCTAGGATTATGCCTGACAGACAAAAGAACTTTCCACAAATCCTTCCTGGATAACTCCATATCAAATCCTGGCTGTTCTAGTTTGCTAGCTGCCGGAATGTGATATATCAGAAACAGAATGCCTTTTAAAAGGGGGAATTTAATAAGTTGAAAGTTTACAGTTTTAAGGTCATGAAAATATCTCAATTAAAGTAAGTCTATAAAAATATCCAAATTAAGTCACTACTAAGAGGTTACCTTCACTCAAGAAAGGCCATTGAGGTCCAGGGTTTCACTCTCAACTGGAAAGGCTCATGGTGAACATAACGACATCTGCTAGATTTCTCTCCAAGCTTCTTGCTTCATGAAGCTTCCCAGGGATGTTTCCCTTCTTCATCTCCAAAGGTCTCTGGCTGTGTGGGCTCTTGTGGTTCTCATGGCTCTCATCACTCTATCCAAAAGGCTTCCTCTTTTAAAGGACTCCAGTAAACTAATCAAGACCCACATGGAATGGGTGGAGTCACATCTCCCTCTAATCAAAGGTTAATACCCACAATTGGGTGAGTCACATCTCTGTGGAGATAATCTAATCAAGTTTCCAACCTATAGGACTGAATAGAGATTAAAAGAAATGGCTGACTCCACAAGATTGATCAGGATTAAAGCATGGCTTTTTCTAGGGCACATAATCCTTTCAAACTGGCACACTGGCTTTTTATGAAATGGCTGACTCGTTCCATGCTTGGTTAAATACTCATATGTGGCACAATTCTCTGGATTCTCCGTACCCATAAGCCCAGAATTTTCCAGACCATCAATGTCTGGTTTCTTTGTATGCAAGAGTTCAGTTGTTAACGTATCTCTTTCCTCTTGCATTTTGCTATAAACTTCTGGGAGGAGCCAAACTGCATTTTCCACATTTAATTTGGAAATATTCTCTGTTGAATACTAGTTCATCACTCTCAAATTCTGTCTTCCATCTACAAAGAATGCCTCCCTTCAAGGTTGGAATAACACATTTACCATTTCTGTCTAGAATCTACATTTCTACCAACAGTATCTTCAAAGCACTCTAGGTCTTCTCTGTCACACTCATCACAATTCTTGTAAAATGTGCTCCTTATCCATTTAAAAAGCCATTCCAACATATTTGGAATTAGCAAACTGCAGCAGCACCCCACTTCCAGGTACCAAAATCTGTTTTAGTCATAAAGTTACTGGAATGTGATATACCAGAAATAGAATGGCTTTTAAAAAGGAGTTATTGAGTTGCAAGTTTATAGTTCTAAGGCTGTGAAAATGTACAAATTAAGGCATCCAGGGAAAGATAACTTGGTTCAAGAAGATGATGATGTTTAGTGTTTCTCTCTCAGCTAAGGCGCATGGTAACATCTGTTAGCTTTCTCTCCAGGAATCTTCAACAACTTCCCCAGGGTTCTGTCCATTTTATTGGTTCTGTTGGTTCTGGTAACCCTAAAGCTTTTTCCAAAATAATTCCCTCTTAAAGGGCTCCAGTAAGCAACCTACCTTGCTTGGATCTCCATGGAAACCATCTGATCAAAAGTTACCTTCCACAATTGGGTGGGTCATATCTTTATGGAAACAATTTTAAAATCCCACCCAGCAATATTTAATGAGGATTAAAGGACATGGTTTTCTGGGGTATGTAGTAGCTTTGAACCAGCACAGTCAGGATCCCCTCTGTCAGCTGGGAAGTCACGTGGCTGGCTTCTGCTGGTCCCTTGCTCCTGGGCTCTGTGCTTTCAGCCTCTGTTCCTGTGAGGGTTCCTCACTTTTCTTCTCTGGGACTGCCTTTCATCCTTTAGCTTCTCTTGGTTCTCTCCAAGTTCTGGCTTGCTTAACATCTCAAGGCAATATTCACTGGGTTCCAAACATATCCAAATATCTGTGTCTCTGTTCCTCAAGTGATGGCATCTGTGTCAACTCTGCTCTGAAATTTCTGTCAGCTCTATTTATGAAGTTTCTTCAAAATGTTTCCCCTTTTATAGACTCTAGTAAATTAAACAAAAGCCACATAGAATGGGTAGAGTCACAGCTCCATCTAATCAAAAAGTCACACCCTCAATTGGGTGTGTCACATCTCCTTGGAGATGATCTAATCAAAAGTTTCCAACTTAGAGTGTTGAATCAAGATTAAAAGAAATGGCTGCTCACATAAGACTGAATCAGGATTAAAACATGTCTTTTCTGGCATGTTTCAAACTGGCACATTGACAAAGAAAAGAAGAGAGAGGCTGCAAATAAACAAAATCAGAAATGAGAGAAGAGTCAGTACCATGGACCCTGAAGAAATTTTTAAAAATCATAAGAGGATACTTTGATCAACTATATACCAATAAACTAGACAATTTAAATGAAATGGACAAATTCAAATTCATAGAAACATATAAACTATGTACACTGACTTGAGAAGAAATAAAAGATCTCAGCAAATCAATGACAAATAGAAATTCCATCAGTCATTGAAAATCTTCTTACAAAGAAAAAGCTAGAGCCAGATATCTTCAAAGAAGAATTTTATCAAGCACTCCAAAGAAGTAATACCAATCCTGCTTGAACTCTTCCAAAATATTGAGGTAAAAGGATCTCTGCCTAACTCATTTTATGAAGCTAACGTCACTCTAATGCCAAAACTATACAAAGATGCAATAAGAAAGGAAAACTACATACCAATCTCCCTAGTGAATATAGATGCAAAAATTCTCAATAAAATATTAGCAAATCAAATCCAATAACACATTAAAGGAATTGTACACCACAACCAAGTGGGGCTTATACCAGGAATGCAAGTGTGACTCAACACAAGAAAACCAGTCAATATAAAAGAAGACATTAAATCAAAAGGGAAAAATTACGTGATTATCTTGATTGATGCTGAAAAAGCATTTGACAAAATTCAGCATGCTTTTCCGATAAAAACACTTCAAAATGTAAGCATCAAAGGTAACAACCTCAGTATGATGTAGGGCATATATGAAAACCCAAAGCCGGCATCGTGCTCAGTGGTGAGAGACTGAAAGCTCCCCCCTAAGATTGAGAGTGAAAGACAAGGATGCCCTCTGCCACCACTATTAGTCAACATGGTACTACACCTTCTAGATAGAGCAGTCAGGCAGGAGAAATAAGAGGCATACAAATTGGAAAGGAAAAAGTTAAATTTCCATTACTTGTAGATGATACAATCCTAGACTTGGATATGATCATACTTGGAAAATCATGAGAAATCTACAACAAAGCTCCAGCTAATAAACACATTCAGCAAAGTGGGGGAATACAAGACTAATGTGCAAAAATCAGCAATGTTTCTATACACAAGCAACGAACTAACAGAGAAGAAAATTAAGGGAAAAATTCCATTCAAAATAACAATTAAAATAATCAAGTATTTAGGAATAAACTTAACTGGAGATGTAAACAACCTGTGCATGGAAAAGTATGACTGAAAGAAATTGTAGATCTAAACAGATGGAAAGGCACACTGCTTTCACACGTTTGCGCACACACACACACACACACACACATACACACACAGCAACCAGCCTCTTCCTGTCAGAAGTCTCAGATGGATAAAGGAAAATATTTGCTTTCATAAATCCGAAGTTAATCATGGCCACATGAGCTTAAAATCATTGTCTTTATTCATTTATCAATGGTATTAAATGACAGTGGCTTTCTTCAAATTTGTATTAATGTAGGCCATAGGGTCCAACCTTGGTGTTTACATGTAAGGACAGAGTATTTGAAATATGAATTCATAAACTAAATGCCTAGGATAGTCAAGCGCTCCATGTATACTGTTAAGTGATTTCTAGTTCACTGAATTTGTAGAACCAGATAATATTTTTTAGCATTCTCTAGCTAAAGCTACACAGAAAACAAAAATCAATAGCTCCTTAAGAATTTTTAAAATCTCAGTTTTTCTGTGACACATTTTGTTAAATATGTTAAAATGTATTAAATATATTTATTAACCAGTTTCATGCATTCTACATTTAAAGGGAAGATTCTTCAATCTGTATGCCTTTATATTTTAAATATTTTTCACATTTTGAAGATGTTTTACATTCTAAATCTGTTTCTATATTTGACATATACCTATGGCTATGTGTAACTGTTATGGTTGGGGACACGTGTCAACTTGGCCAAGTTGTGGTACCTGTTTATCTGATTGGGCAAGCGCTGGCCTGTTTGTTGCAATGAGAACATTTCATAGGATTAGGTCATGATCACGTCAGCTGCGTCCACAGCTGATTCCATTTGTAATCAGCCAAAGGGGAGTGTCTTCTGCAATGAGTGATGCTAAATCTAATCACGGGAAGCCTTTTAAGGAGGACTCAGAGGAGACAGGTTCCATTCCTGCTTTGGCTGGTGAGCCTCTCCTGTGGAGTTCATCCAGACCCTCCATCAGAGTCGTCGGCTTCGCAGCCTGCCCTGTGGATTTTGGACTCTGCATTCCTGCGGTCACGTGAGACACTTTTATAAATTTTATATTTGCAAGTGTTCCCTGTTGATTCTGTTTCTCTAGAGAACCCTAACTAATACAGTAACCAAAACAGCTTTCGCCTTATACTTTTTAAACCAGTCACATAATAGTAATGCTAACAGAATTCTGTTTTGAGAGCTGTTCAATTCTAAAGCATAATAAGTAAGCAGAACCAGCTCATCATTCCCTTAACTCTTACTGTCTCTCCAACTTTGAAATTGCATTTCAGAAAATAAATATTGTATAACACTGAATGCTTTTCAGTAAATTTACAGTTATGCAAACATCAACCCAATCCAGTTTTAGAAAACTGTTACCACTACGAAAATATCCAACTTGTCCCTTTTCAGCCAGTAACTGCTTCCTGCAGCCCTCAGTCCCAGGCAAATTCTAATTTGCCTTCTGCTCTATAGCTTTGCCTTTTGTGACTATTTAATATTCAAGGAATCATACCATATTTAATTTTTGCACCTGGCTTCTTCACTTACAATATTTTAAAGATTATCCACGTCATAGCATGCATCACTAGTTTGGGTATTTTTATTGCCGAAGAGTATTCCATTGAACAGATACCACATTTTTACAACTAGCCACCAGTTGATTGACATTTTCACATTTTGGTTATTATGAATAACACTGCTCTGAACATTTAGGTACAATTTTGTATGTAGAGCTGTGTTTTAATTTCTCTTAGGTAAATACTATGAAGTTTAGTTCTAAGTGTCACCTAGCCTTTGCTTTAATCAAAGGCTAACTCAGGCACTGCTGTGAGGATTCTGAAGGCACAGCTAACAGCCACAATGCGTACATTTTGAGTAAAGGAGATTCCCCTTGAAAATACAAGTGGGCCCCATCCAAGCAGTTGAAGGCCTTAAGAGCAAAAACTGAGGTTTTCCGTGAGAGGAGAAGTTCTGCGTCAAGACTATAGCATAGAAACCCTGCTGAGTTTCCAGCCTGCTGGCCAGCCCTGCAGCCCTAGGACTTAGCAGCTTCCACAATCCCGTGATGCTCCCGTAAATCTCTTCACGTATGCAAGCACGTACATATACACACACACATTGCACAGTCTGTGGTTCTGTTTCTCTGCAGAATCCAGCCTATGCAGATACCTAGGAGAAGAATGGCCAGATGGTGTGGCAATTTATATCTGACATTTTAAGAAACTGTCAAATTGTTTTCCAAAGAGTCCACAGCATTTTGCATTCTCACCAGCAATGAACGGGGGTTCAAATGTGTCCACACTCTTGCCAAAACTTGTTACTGTCTCTTTTTAATGATAGCCGTTCTAATGGATGTGAATTGGTATCTGAATTTGGTTTTAATCTGTATTTCCCTAATTACTAATGATGTTGAGTATTTTTCATGGCTTATTGACTATTTATAAATCTTTGGTGAAATGTCAGTTCAAATATTTTACCCATTTTAAAACTGGTTATTTGTGTCATTTAGTTCTAAGAGTTCTCTATACACTCTCTATAAAAGTCTTCAATTAGATACTTAACTTTCAAATATTTTCTGTGCAAGTGTGTAGCTTTTCTTTACAGTTACTTAAGAGTAGCATTTAGAGGTTAAAGGTTTTAATTTTAATGAAATTTAATTCATCTTTTTTTCCTACTATTGATTTTGCTTTTGCTGTCTTATCTCAGAACTCCTTGCCTAAACCAAGTCTCAAATGGTTTTCTGTAATCTTTCTTCTAGCGTTTTAAAATAGTATTTTTTTACCTTTAGGTCAATGTATGATGTGAATTATTTGGTTTATTGAGGTAAGGTCTGAATTCATTTTTCTCCACGTGGATACTCAGTAGTTCCTCTACAATTGATTTGTTGAACAGAGTATCTTTTTTTGTTGAATACTCTTGGGTCCTTTGCTGAAAACCAATTGACCATAAGCCTATTTTTCTGGATTCCTAATTCTATTCCACAGATCTGAATGTGTATGCTTATGTTAGTACCACCCTGTATTGATTACCATAGCTTTACATTAAGTTTTGAAATTGAGACGAGTAACTCTTCCATCTTCCTTCTTTTTACAAATTGTTAGGCTAATTTGGGTCCTTTGTATTTCCATATAAATTTTATAATCAGCTTGTCAATTTCTGCAAAATTCCTGATTGGATCTTTATAGAAATCACCTCTCTGAACAACATTGAATCTTCCAATCTATAAGCCTGGAATGTCTTTCCATTTGTTTAGCCACTTTCACTTCTCTCAACAATGTTTTGTAATTTTCAAGATACAAGTCTTGCACGTTTCTGTTAAATGGATCCTTGTTCACTTTAGTCTTTTTATGCTTATGTGATTATATTGTTAATTTAATTTTAGTATTATTTATTACCCATAAATAAATATAACTGACTTTTGTACAATATTCTGTGAACTGCTTAACTTGTTTGTTAGCTTTAGAAGTGTTTTTGGAATTTCTTAGGACTTTCTACAAAAGGGATCATCATCCTGCTGTGAAAGTTTTAATTTTTCCTATTTGATCTAGATGCCTTTAATTTCTTTTTCTTCCCTTAATTCACTTCCAGTTCAATATTGATTAGTACTTGTGAAAGTGAAAACCTTTTCCTTGTTCTCATTACCTTAAGGATAATGATAGTTGTGGTTATTTCATAGATGCCCTTTATCTGGTTGAGAGATTTATTTTGTTGAGAAATTTTATCACAGAGGGTTTTGGATATTGTTAAATGATTTTTCTGTGTGTATTGAGGTGCTGGTGTGGTTTTGTTTTATATTAAAATGTTGTATCACATTAATTGATTTTCTGTTCTTAATCTTGAATTTCTGGGATAAATCTCACTTCTGGGATAAATCTCACCTGTCATTATATATAACCCTTCTTATATGTTGCTGGATTTGGTTTCCTAACATTTGTTAAGGGATTTTGCATGTACATCTGTAAGTGACATTGACCCATAGTTTTTTTGTGTTGTCTTTGCCTGGCTTCAGTATTAGAAAAAAAATGGCCTCATAGATGAGTGGGGAAGTCATCCTTCTCCATTTTCTGGGGAACTTGTGATGTACTGGTGTTGTATCTTCTTTAAATTTTTGATAGAATTATTCCTTTTTTAACTCCATTCAAAGACTGACTTCCCCAGGATTCTGCTCAGTTTTCCTCTTTATAGTTTTGCAACTCTCCTTCAATAATCTACCCATGGCCTGTCAGCTGCGAGTTTGTAGGCTGAGAATATCCAAATCTGTATCTCCAAAACAAACTTTTTCCTTAAGTTCCATATTTCTCTTTCCAGCTGCATTCTGGTTATTTGTATCTAAATGTTCACTGGCATTTCAAATATCCAAATCATCTTGACTGTGTTAATGGGACAAAAGCCACTTGATTGTATCCAGAATCATAGATTTACTTAATTCTACTCTTCACCATCACACATTCAGTGACCACCAAGTGTTATAGACTCTTCTTCCAAAGTATATTTAGAATTTTTGTCCTAGTCATCTCTTCTGACACACTTGTTTTTTTCTCACTTGGATTGAACCATTTACGCAACTGGTTTATGTGTTCCAATTATGTGGTTCCCTTCAAATTACATAATTGGAATATTAATAGAGGTGACTAGAATGTCCCCTGATGTGTGGCTGGGTCTTTAATCAATAGAGAGACAGCGTCCTCCAAGACAGCTCCATCCTACAGATACAGGGAATGACAAAGATGCCTTATTGGCATGTGTGCTTTTTCTCACCACTTGGTAATGTAAAATCTTTGCATAAGGTAATACTAATACTATGCTTTCCCCCATTAAGAACGCACCTTTCCTTTAATTATATCCTTCAAGAGTATTGTAAAATTTATCAGCTCTTTATCAAAAGCCTTAGATCCACCAGGTAGGTTACCAGATGTATATTAACATCAGAAACATAAACTATAAATAGTAACATTCTAAGATAATTTTCATTAGCTTACTCATTTGAATGTCTGCCCATACTGTTTCCCCAGAATATACAATAATCTTTAAAAATACTTTTTTGGCATAAAAAAAGCTAAATATAAATATATAATACATGAAATATATAAAAGATGCAATTATATATGTGATAAGATTGGGGGAAATGACAAGATAAAACAAATTATCATACTGCTAATCCTCAGAACAATAAATGCAGTACGTTTGCTTGATGAATGGGGTAAAAATAAATTCATACAAAGCAATTAGTGATGGGTGGGCCACAGTGGCTCAGTGGGCAGAGTTTTCGCCTGCCATGCCAAAGACCCGGGTTCAATTTTTTTGCCTGCCCACTCAAAAACAAAAAAAAATAGTTAGTGACATGTTTAGCCAACTACATGTGCAATGCCAGTTGTGCTGAGCTCTCCAATAGTATTCACTTAAACTGCAACTGCTGTTAATTTTAACACCTCTGTTAAAATTCTTAAAAAATCAGTTCACTTTACAAATGAAGCAATAGTTATTACCAATTATCAGTTGTCAAGGCAATAGCGGAATAGTGAGGGTGGATGTTTTGCTTGTTTAACTGTGTAATCTACTTCCCGGATGGGGTATATGGTAGCAGGTGTCTATAAGCATGCAATGGTAACGTCGGATACTCTTTCCGTGGCATTTACATGCTACCATTTATTGCAATATTGTATTGCAAAAAGTTATATTGCAACACCATTCATTAAACTGGATTGCCTTCCTGCCTAGTTTTTAAAACAAGAAATTACAGAGTATTTATACTCTGAAGCATGCCAAATTGCAAGTTAGAAAAGACGTTTTCCAATATAGTAAAATTTCTTTTCCTTTTATTAAAATAAGTCACTTTATTTCAAATTAAAAAGATTTTTGTGCAGCCATAAAAATCATATGCATCAAAACGTAAAACTAATGTTATATATAAGATAAAATCAATTTATGATACTTTTTGTTGATCCATGATTTTGTAAACTTTAAAAATATACTTATAAGAGAATTTTTGTGTACCACCCTTTCTTCATATGATATTATTTATTTTGTATAGTCTTAAATTTCAATTATGTAACACTGAATACTTTGTACTCTCTTGTATACCAAAAATAGTATCTAAACTCAAATTTTATCATATTTCCTCTAGGTGAGTATGTGGTTTAAATTAGTTTTTAAAATCTCGATTTCTAAGTATCTTTTGTAGGTAGAAATATATCATTAATTCATAACCATTGCTACTATGTCTCTGTGATGTACTTAAAAGTAATTACAGAAGCATCACGACAACCATCATGACAATCACAAAGTTTCTAGGCAGGAACAGTCTCTAGCCTAAGGCTTCTTGAACTGTGATCTCTGGACAAGCACCATCAGCATCATCTGGGAAAACGTTGGAAATGCAAATTCCCAGGCCCCCTTCCAGCCCCAGTGGGGCCCAGGAGTCTGTTTGGAGTGGTCCTACAGGCTACCTGACAGCCTGAAGCAGCGTTTCCCAAACACCTCTCCCCAAACCAGGCTTGTTTCCAATAGGGAAAACTTACAGGTAAGTCCAACTTCTTAGAAAACCTTCAACTTACTCTAAGATACTTGTCTTAACGTTTACTGGTATTAAAATGCCTTCTCGTTATTGAAATAATGGTAATGTTAAGTCTCTTTTTAGGGTTCTTTTTCAGCAAGGTCAAAAGTTGCCAATTCTATGTTTATTTTTAATTTTCCTTGTGTGTTGGGTGGGGAATATTGGGTTGGTGATGAGCACATTGCTAGTCTAAGGAAAACTCCCTTTAGTCAAAATGTGAGCCTGCAGGCTTAAGGTAACGTCTCTAAGTCAAATAACTAACAGCATGCCAAACTGGACCAACCCCAAATCCCCCCACCATGAAACCTAGTGCTATTTACTGTATTATACTCTCTCTCTAGGATCAAGGGGGACTTCCAAATTTAGAGGCACATGGATAAACAGGGATGAGAAATACGTGTCTGGATCTGTGGGAAGTACAAGTGATAAAGAATATATAAAGTAAGGAGTGGGGGAAATTTGATTAGGGAAAAAAGATAAAATGGGTGGGAAGGCCTCGTGGACCAACTGGACTGGACAGAGGGTGAAAATGCCTGGAGTGACCCCACCGCATGAGATTCTACTGTACCTGACCGCCCCTTAATTTTTTGCCTTCTTTTATTTTTTTCTTTTTTCTTTTTTGCATGGGCAGGCTTTTGCCTTCTTTTAGACCCACATGCTCTGTTTTCCCCCATCGTGCTAGCATAGTGCATGGAATTTACATTAGTGCTACTTTCTTTCACCCCTAGCAATGGGCATGTTGAATTTCACTTAAGTTTTAGATACCTGTGGTCACAGCTAATGAAAATTAACCAAATTGGGGATATATTTAAAATCCAATTTTGAGTCATCAAATGGAAAAATGGAATGGAGAGAGGGATGATGAATAAAAATAATTGGCTGGTTCAAAACAACTAGTTATGACCTTGTTTTATAACAGCTCAGATGAGTTTGCATGAATAAGGAGAGGGCTTACATTGAGGACTGATTTTTATGTAGTAAAAATTGTCTAAGGGGAAGCAGAATCAACAGTAGTAAATCAAATGAGGAAAAGAAGGTGATATCTGTCTATAGTAGCTTTTGCTTTACAGCCTTTTGCAGCTGAATTTTTCTCATCACAGACCAAGAGATAATCTTCCCATACTTCTCAAAGTGTGAATATTGTTTATGCAATGTGTTGAAAACTGATTAAAACAGGAAAAAAAAACAACATAAATTGTAACCAACTTATACTTAGGTGAGACATTAGGAAATCTTCCTGTTTATAAAAATGATTAGAAGAGATAATATAATATGGGTATAATTTTTTCTGAACACAAAACAGTTCCTATTAGAGTGTTGCATGAAAAGTTATAGCTCAATATATAGTGCCATCTAACACACCAAATTAATATGATGTATTTATTCAACAGGAAAATGCACTTAAAGGCTCACCATTTTTTTCTTAAGGGGGCTCAAATCTATACTGCAGAAAATCAAAACTTAATTGAACGCCTTTAATCGTCTATATGCTTCGTGGCTCTATATAAATTCTGCTCACGAATACATCACTGGTTGCAGTATGAGAGTTTTCATCCAATATCTAGGATCAAGTTAACCAAATAATGACAGCAGACACCTAAGACGCAGCCTTCCCTAGCATCGCAACCTGCCCTTTGTGAGTGTGGAATAGATAGAATTCTGGAATTATTTCCTGATGAAAAATTCTTCTTCCCTTGATGTGAGAAATTTAACAAAAAACAAAATTATTCCTGCGCATTCAGCACCGCCTTTCCCACATATTTCCATTAAAAATACAATTCATCTTGGGCCTTAACCCCTCACCTTAGAAGGACGGTTCCTAGCAGTTTGCCTTTTGTCTCCAGTGTCACCAAGGGCAGCACAAGAAGCCTGTGACCCTGGACGTAGGGAGGGGAGGAGACGTCACTGCAGAAGCTACTTCTCGCTATAAAACTTGGGACGGACAGAAACAAAATCGCTTTTGAGTTTTCAGAGGTTTGTTATTAACACCAAACCTTATAGTTGCTCAAAGTAGTCCTTTGCCCTCACAACTTCAGAGAAAATTCTTCCATCAGGTCCTCAATAAATCCAGTTATTATGCTTTGATCTTATTCATCTTGTTCTTACTTCTATCCACAGCATTTATCACATGCAAAAAAAGAAAACAAAACCAAAAAAAACCACCTGATCTTGGCTTCCAAGCTGTCACTGTCTCCTTATTTTACTCCTACTCTTTGACTACTCATTTCTCATTTCCTGGCTCTCTTAAAACTATTAGTCTCAATGCTCCATCTTTGGATGTCCACTCTATAATTGTTCCCTTGAAGAATTCATTGAGCCTTGTGGCTTTAAATAAATCTAGAGGATGAGCATCCGCAAATTTATGTCTCCAATCTTGATTTTACACCAGAAATCCAGTCTAGTAAATTCAACTTCCTATTCTCATCTCTACATAAAGGTCTAACAGGATACAAAATTCAACACATCAAAAAATTCAGTTCTCAGTCTCCCAAAAATAAACTCCTTCAATTTTTCCATCTTAATTATAGGAAGTCAAACCCTTCCAGCTACTCAAGCCAAAAGCAATGCAGTCACTCTTGACTCAAATTCGCCTTTCACATTCTACACCTAATTTGTCCGGAAACCGAATTGACTCTACTTTCAAAATCTGAATATCTATCTCTCATCACCTTCACTGCTGTTTCCTGGACTCATTTCATGATTGCTTTAATTTGGGGGCCTCCTACTTTTTTGCTTTCTCCTTTACCCTCATTTAATCTATCATCAACACAATAATCAGACTCACTCAATTAAAACATGCCAAATTATATTACTTCTCTGCCCCAAAGTATCCATTGTTTTCTGAGTCCTCCCAGAATAATACCAAAAATTTAATTCTTGCTTGCAAGTCCTTAGGTGACTCTAGCACTTACTTCCCCTCTGTGATCTTATAGTTTCCTAGTTTCTACTCTCTCTCTCAACTACAGTAAAGCTAGCCTTCTGCTATTTTCTTAAACAAGCCATGACATTTTAATTTGAAAGCCTTTTCTACACTCTCCTAAACCCATAATATACTTCCCTCAAATATCTTCATGGCATGGTCTACCATCTATAATTCTTTGCCCCAAAGTCCTGTTCTCAGTGAACTTGCCCTTCCACCTACCCTATTTAAAATAGAATTTTCCTGCTATTTCCCTTTCTTGTTATCCAACTATTTACCTACTCCCTATTTCCCTTATCTACTATATTTTCATTGTGGCACTTAATGATACAACATTCTTGATATTTTCAATTTTATTTTATTTTATTGTCACTCTTCCTCTTCTAGAATATAAACTACTATTTGGTGGTGATTTTTGTCTGTTTTGTTCACATTTGTATTTTTAGCACACAAAAGTGCCTCACAAATAGGAAATAATCAATAAATATGCTCATATCAATTACTGAATAAGTTATCAAGATTGCTTTGTTGAAGAATATTCATCTGGCAATTTTCCTAGAAAAGAATGAAAATGGAAAGTCATTCTACAGTTAGACTAAAGGCTTGGAGTAAAGTTATGTGCCTGTGGCTTTCCACATACTCTAATAGTGATATGAATATTTTGGTGAACACTGTCAATGATTCCTTATCATTGGCAAATGAATTTAAAATTCTTTCAATACAATTAACATCTCAAACATAGGACATCATTTAGTTTCCTTCCAATGATATGGCAACATGTCCATTGATTGCTTGGCGTATTCCCATATACAACATAGGCTCACCACTTTTCCTTTCCTCCTTCCTTCCTTATTCTTTCCCTCCCTCCTTCCTTCCTTCCTTCCTCCTTCCCCCCTCCTCCCTCCCTCCCTTCCTCTCTCCCTCCCTTCATCTCTCCCTTCTTCCCTTTCTTTCTAGGAGGACCTTTTGCCAACATTGCAACAAGTTTAGATACACATAGTAATACATCTGCTCAATCTTTCAATGTTCCTTACAATATTCAACAATAAATCACCTATTCCTAACTCCTTTAATGAAAATCATATTGTGATGATTCTTGCTATGGAGAATCCTGTTGCATTTTAACCTAAAGAGTTTGGTATCAGTGACAGAATATATCCTTATGCACAGTTACTCACAGCAGTCTCAAATAGCATGCAGGCTGGCAGATATCTGTGACTGAAAGTTCTTGAAGTCTCATCTACACTTACTGCCATTACTTTGATTTGTAAGTAGTATAAGTCATTCAAGATGGATAATTTCTAGCAGGTATAAGGATCTAGAGCTTTTAATTGCATTTAATTTTCAACTGATTCTTTATGGGCTATTGCAATTGGAAACCTAGTGAATGAGGTAGATTTTACAGAAAGATACTAAAGAAGATTTCCCTGTAATGTTTGGACTTCTTGTTCAAATGATAGACACATGTCTACACAAGCTGCAGAGATTTCCACAGTTTCATGAAGAGATTGCATTAATTATTTTAGGAACAAATCCCCCTTTTGTTCAAAAGTCATAAAACTCACTCATAAGGATCCCCTAGACATTCCACGTACATTTTCTCAGACTAGAAATGTGGCATCGTAACTGGAGTTCAATAACATGAAATGAGGGTATGTGAAGGGATTGCCAGAGCTCAGTAGCCTTAGTTGCAGCTAGTCTTTTAGCTCTTCTCTGTTTTCTCCCTCATGCACTGTCTTTTATACATAACACGAAGTCATCTTTGCTTTAAGTCAGCATTAGGTCAATTCACTAACTTGAACCAAAATCATTTGAGTTCATTCCTTAGATTTTGATTTATGACTTGTGGTCTTTCACTCTCAAACAATGATAAGAAAATAGAAGTCACATGATAAAAATTAATTACCAAATATTATTTGAGAACACATTCATTAATTTGAAAATATTTATTGAATGCCTATTATTTTCCAGCACTGTTCTAAGTATTATGACATATGAAAATCTACAGAGAAAAGATTGGCGTGTGGTAAAGGATTAATCCTACACAAACCTAGGCTGGCCTTTGTTCTCAGTTCCTGGGAGAGCATCTAGAACCTCTGACTGTCCTCCCTCATAGGAACATCCTTCGTTACCTTCAGGTCTTTTATAATGGGGGCTGTGCCTGTTTAAATCTGTTGTGGACCCCAGAAAAGCCAAGCTCTTTAATCCTCATTCAATACTGCTGCATGGGGGCTTTTTTTATTGTTGTCATGGAGATGTGACCCACCCAGCTGTGGGTGGTAACTTTTGATTAGGTGGTTTCCATGGAGATGTGTCTCCACCCATTCAAGGTGGGGTTGCTTCCTGGAGCCCTGTAAGAAGGAGCCATTACTGAAAAAGCTTTAGAGCCACAAGAGCCCACACAGCCAGAGAACTTTGGAGATAAAGAAGGAAAAGGCCCCCAGGGGAGCTTTGTGAAACAGGAAGCCTGGAGAGAAAGCTAGCAGATGTCGCCATGCTCACCATGTGCCTTTCCAGCTGAGAGAGAAACACCAAAGGTATCGTCAGCCTTTCCTGAGTGAAGGTAACTTCTTGTTGGTGCCTAAATTTGTACATTTTCCCAGCCTTGCCTTAACTTGTACATTTTCACAGCCTTAGAACTGTAAACTTGAAACTTAATAAATCCCCCTTTTAAAAAGCTGTTCTGTTTCAAGTATATCACATTCCAGCGCTTGCAAACTAGAACAGCGGCTTTGGGCCACACTGTACCCCTTCTGTCTCCCAATGGCCTAGAGAATAAAAGTTCATGATGTGGTATCAGGTCTACTTCCAGAGGAGCTAGGGATTAAAGGAATCAGTTCACTCTCAGAAGGGACTGCAGTCAGGTACATGGGATGAGCTGTACTTCCAGAGGGGCTGGATTCTGAAGGTAAGCTGCACAGGCACTCTACCTCAGAAACCCAGTAGGAACTCTGGACATCACAGCTCAGGTAAGCTACCTTGGTCGGCAATGCTCCATGCTTAGAGCCACACATAATACCAGGAAATTAGCACTGTCTGTGACACCTTGGGGAGAATACAACTGGAAATTCTGTGTTTAGAACCTAATTGGACTCCTTTTCCCTTGGCTGATTTTAATCTGTATCCCATCACTCTAATAAACAGAAATGATGGGCATAAAAGTATTTAGTGAGTTCTGTGTGTCCTTCTGGGAAATTATCGAAACTGGGGTTGGGTTTGGAATAATCTAATGTGCCATTGGTATCAGAAGTGAAGGTCATTTTATGGACTGTGCTCCCTCTAACTTTACAGTTGGTGTCAGAAGTAGGATCCACCCAACCAATCTTAACTCAATGAAATGCACTGAGAAAAAGAAGGCTGCAAGATCCGGAGATAATGAGCCTCTGATTCTTGGTTGGTCACAGGTCACCCATGGCATAGAACTGAGCTGTACTGCAATCAGTTACTGTTGGTAAAAGTAACCAATGGAATTTAAGAACAATCTAACTCCTTTATTTTGCTCACAGGATGCAAAAGGAACAGCAAAGCAACAAGAAACAAATCTCTTGGTTACTGTTATGCAAAATAGCTAAAATGAATGTTAAAGAGTATATTGGGGAGGATCTTAAACTGAGACAATCTTGGATTTCAGCTGGTCCAAGTTGTATTTACTTGCATCAGAGCTACTACTAAAGGGAAAAGTTATGCCAAAATTATGGACAGTTAAGAAGGTTAGAGTGATTCCTCAAAGAATGGGTAAATAAAAGGGAGAGAGGAAAGAGCTCATCTCCAGAGAGTAGACATGTGATAGATCAATTCCTGTCCCCCACAAACGCATGCTCAACTATTAAACTCTGATCCTGTGGGTGAGAATTCATTTGGAAAAAGAACTTTTGAAGACAATATTTGGAAGAAAGCAAATTGAATCAGGGTTGGACATAATACATTTCCCTGGAATCTTCATAAGCAGAGGAAATTCAGACATGGCCAGTCAGTAGGAAACAGAGGAGAAAATAGGACAGACAGATCCCTATGTGATGGAGAACTGCCAAAAATCCATCATGAGAATGCGACAGACTTTGGGGAAAGCGAGGACTTGCTGACACTATGATTTTGGATCTAGCCTTAATGACTGTGAGCCTGAGAGGATATGGGGGTACAATGGTCGGTGGGATGAAGGTAAAAAATTGCATGAAAATAAGAATGTTTGAACAGACTTTATATGAAGTTGCCTGGGCCCCTTTCTCTAAATGTATTACAGCAATGGATATTATGTCTGATGAACACTTCCCCTACCAAGCACTGAAAAACACAAGGCACGTGTTGGCCAATATTAATTGAACATGCCAAATGGGAACCAATAAGTTTGTCTCAGCTCACACAGGTTGTAGATTTGAAGCAGTATAAGATAACTTCTTGAAGCAGTATAAGATAACTGATGACAAAAATGAATCCCTGAACTTGTAGTTGGTGTAAAAAGTGAGGGTTGCTAGGGAACTCTGCATCCTCTAAGTTCTCAATAATTGTGCTTAAGTAATTGAAGAACTACAAATGGTGTTTACAAAAGAGATTATTAATGGTCCAGCATATGCTCATCTTGTCAGTGGTGGATTTTTTTGCTATAGAATCTATTGAATGTATAAATATATCATATAATTAGCACAATGTAATCAATTTGTATCCCTCTCTGGTTTTCATAGTACTTATTTTATTATCTAATTACATTTGCTAAACATTTCATGACAATCTTAGTCAGTGGTATATAAATATAAAAAAATTAAACCATGCTCACTTATGATAAAATAAATGTAAATTAAAACAACAGTATAAACATATCTACAGGATTGTCAACTATTTTTAAAGTTCAATATTAACCTGTCTTACACAGGAGTAGAGGAAACAGTGTTATATATTTTTGGAAGGTGTGTTAATTCTTACTAAATTTCATACATCAATTTCACAATATATATAAAAATTGTAAATACACAAGTCCTTTGACCAAGTAATTTCATTTCCAAACTTTTCTCCTATGAATATATTAATGCATATATGCAAATGTTTATTGTCTAAACCAGAAACAGTAAAAATAACCATCAGTATGAGAACAGTTGAATATATTAGGAAGGACTCGCTCTTGCCCTTGATGGAATAGCTGAGCTTCTTGGATGAAGCTGCAAAGCATATGAATAATATCAATGCATCCCTATTGTGTTCCCTTTCCTTTGTTTTACTGGATCTTGGTTTAAGAGAGAAAGCAACTTGTAAAGCAAGGCCAAGTACAAGCCGTACTCTAGCTTTATGCTCCTACATCTGTGCCTCCTAACTGAGCACACTCAAAATTGCACTAGGCCCATCTCTAGAACTTAGAGCCAAAAACAACTTCTGCATTACCCTGTGATGGCCTAGTTTTTAAAAATATTTCTATTGCAAAATATCCACACAGGTACAGTCCAATAATATTATACAATCAATGGTTCACAATATTATCACGATTCTGTATTCTTCACCATGATCATTTTTAGAACATTTGCATCCCTCCAGAAACAGAAATAAAAAGAAAAAAAGAACTTATACATCCCATACCCCTTGCCCCTCTCATTGACCCACAGTATTTCAATCTACCCAATTTTTACCCTTTTTGTCCTCCTAAAATTTATCTATTTTTTATCCTTAGTTTTTTTTTTTACTCATCTATCCATATTCTGGATGAAATAAGTATTAGACACAAGGTTTTCACAATCACACAGCCATACTGTAAACGTTATCTTTATAATATCACCTTCAAAACTCAAGGTTACTGGAACACATCTCAACAGTTTCAGATACTTCCCTCCAGCCGCTCCAAAACACCATCAACTAAAAAGGGATATCTGTAAAATGCATAAGAAAAACCTCCATGGTAACCTCTAGACACTGTTTGAAATCTCTCAGTCACTGAAACTTTATTTTGTCTCATTTCTTTCTTCCCCGTTTGGTCAAGAAGGCTTTCTCAATCCCTTGATGCCAGGTCTTGGCTTATCCCAGGATTTCTGTCCCATGTTTCCAGGGAGATTTACAACCCTGGGAGTCATGTTCCATGTAGGGGGAAGAGTAGTGAGTTCACCTGCCAAGTTGGCTTACAGAGAGAGGCCACATCTGAGCAACCAAAGAGGTTCTCTGGGGGTGACTCTTAGGCATAATTATAAATAGGCTTAGCCTATCCTTTGTAGAAATAATCTTCATAGGTGTAAACCCAAAGTTTGAGGGCTCAATGTTATGGCTTTAGTTTAGGGTAAGAAAAAGACTATGAGGAAAGCTATCACTCTGGGAGAATAGTAGAAACTGGAAACAAAGAACAGATTCTTCAAGTTACAAATTACTCTTTCTCAACTATTATTTGAGGCAGCACAATTGTCCTTTACAGCTGTGGTTCTCACATGGTAGTGTGTATTATAATAATTTAGAGGGCTGAATAAAACAAATATTCCTGGGCTTCTTCTGGAGAGTTCCTGATTCAGTAGATCTGGGGTGGGATGAGAAAATTTATATTTCTTGCAATTTCCCAAGTGATACTGATTCTGTTGGTCCAAGGGTCATTTGGGGGGAACCATTCCTTTAAGATTATATTTGCCTATTAGCAATGCGTGGACCTCTGATGCTATATCTTTAAACAGAATGTAAAAGTCCACTGGGCTAGAAATAAAAGTCTTATTGCTACTTTTGTTTGGTTGTTCTCTATTCTCTATATTGTCTATGAAATTAGTTTCCAGTAGGGCTAAAAATTAGGGGGGAAGAGACTTAATAATATATTGACACTAATAAAGCTATAACATTGTGCTTATTTACCCACTTTAAAATGGCTTAATATCTTCACATAATAGGCTTTGTTTTAAAAACATAAAAGTATAATGCTCTAAGGTGAACTTGGATTAAATAGATAAGGTCTCAAAAATTAATCAAGCTACAGTGATTAATAATGACTATGGTAATTCATTTACATCTCATCATACTAAAATAAATAAATGAGAAATGTATTTTGGATTACAAAGTAATTAGAAAATGCTACAGAAAAAAAAAAAATGGGGGTGGACCATGGTGGCTCAGCAGGCAGAGTTGTCACTTGCCGTGCCAGAGATGCAAGTTCAATTCCCAGTGCCTGCCCATGCAAAACAGAAAAATGCTGCAGAAATGCTAGCAAGGACCTGGAGCCTACTATATCCCATGGGTATACTTGGGTTGAATCCTCACTCTACTCCTGTTTAACTGTGAACTCTGGCCAGCCACAGCCAGATGGACTTTAATCTGCAGGGTCATCTACAAATACGGGACTGATGCTTGATCAAGAAAAGGGCACAGGTGTTAAAACTAATGACTTATAATGCACTGTTTAGAGTTCAAAACTCTCTTGTTGGCACCAAGACCTGGTAAAGTCATTGATAGCTTACACCTGGTATTGCTGATTAGAAAGCCTTGATTGATTAAATGACCAAGAACATAAAGGATCTCACTGGAAACTTTTAAGATTATCTCATCAAACCAAGACCTATCACATGAATCCTGTTATCCAGTCGAGATCTCCTGCATGAATGAGAGAGACCATGAGCAGCTATGTCTAGAAGTCTCTCCGGGACCTTGGCACTTACCCACACTTTTGCTACTGCTGTATACCTATCTTCATGAAAAGTTTGCCTGCGTATTTTCTGTGGAATCTTGAGAGCCCTTTCAATTACCTGGGCTGTTGTAATCTGTTCAGTTTACACAGTTAGCTAGATTTTTGGAGTGACCATAGATTTTAACTTCTAAGTAACAGTGAAGGTTCTGTTTGGGAGAATTAAAAATGAGGAAGATTGGGAACTATTGTTAGTAGGATGACTCCCTGTCCATCACTGGGCGAAGGTTGCACAAATGTTGCAACCACTGTTGGAAAGATATTCCTATGAGTGGATGCTGGAGAGGCAGAGCCAGGGCTGGAGAAAAAGCCTACATTGAATCACAAAAGAAATTCAGAAAGGAGGGGAAGTCAGTCATGAATACGTGCTCTGGAAGCTTTGGTCTGTTCTGCTGCAAATGAAAGCAGCAGAGAATTAGCTTGAGTTGTCAAAGGCTGCCGGGTTCAGAACGCAGAGCCCAAGGGGAGTTGAAAAGATCATCTATTTTATCCAAATATGGTGACTGTATGAACAAGAATCACTAAAAGATTACACAGCTCGCAGAGGAGGAAATCAAGTTATAACTGAAATAAAGATCTTCAGTTAAATACTTAAGTCTTTCTATAGATTGTTATCATGAATTCATTTCTGAACCTCTTCTGAAATGGTTGTTGTGCATAGGAAATCAAAGACCTGTTTCTCTTGAATTAGATAACATCAAATGGATAGAATTGTTAGTTCTTACTCAGCACTCCAATTACTGTGGCTTCCGCAGAAATGTGAACCGAAGGTCAAATTCCCAGTATGTTAGTTGTGTGAAGGCAAAGGCACATGATAAAAAATCTGGAAAGGAGAATTGTCCAGCCTTAGATATTAAAGGGAATACTTCTTCTGAGTCTGCCAAAATGTTGATAGTATAACTTTTGATTGGGTGTAATGATTCTAAAGTTTCTCTTAATTTTATTCTTTTGGCAGAGTGATAATTGGTACTGTGATATAAAGGTTCTGGCTGCTTGGGCTCCTGATATGACCCTACTATTATGAGGACAAGATGAGGGAAGGGAAGCTATGGGGTAACTCCCTGTCCAGCTGCTAAAAAGGGGGGCCAATGATGGATTATTCAAAAAGGAAGAAATAAGAATAAAATGGGTGAAAAAAACTTCAGGAAAATTAAAGCAAATGTAAGTTTCCAGAATGCTGATTTTAAATAGCATGGAAAAAAAAGGAGATAGATGGAGTCACAACTAAAGTTTTTATCAATTGCTCTATAAAGATTAGGAAATTTGGCTGCCCTACAGTTTCCTCAACCTGAAGGGACTATGACAGACTTGCTCATTTTAAAGCTTTGATGAAGTTTTAAAAATCTGATTCATATGAAAAGAGGAATTTATAATCCCTTCAGAACCAATGTATTATTGGAATAACCACGATGCTCAAACGGGGCTCTTTCCTTACTCAAACTATTAGGGAAAAGGTTGTCATGTAAACCTGTTCTTCATCCTCTTTTAATCAAGCACACTGGATGAGAGCATTTAAAGTCGCCTAAACTGCTTTCACTCAAGCAGTTAATTGAAACAACTGACATAAGCTATGTAGTGTAACTATGGTACATAAAGAAATTTTGGTTTTAATGAAAGATCTGGTACATGCAGGTATATCGGCATCCACAATTTCTTGTTTAATAGTCCAGTGTGGCCAGAGAGAAAGCTGATGAATGCTGGAGACTGATTGTAGATTTTAGAAGTTTTAATAAAGAGTAACACCCATCACATGAGTGGTGCACAATATGATATCAACTATTCAAGCTGTTCAGCAAACTAAGAAGATTGAGTCTGTGACCAATTTGGCTAAAGCATTCTTTTCCATTTCTACTTAAGGGTAATTTCAAAGCAGGTTTGCATTCGTGTGGGATGGACCCCAGGACACATTGGCTGTGCTCTCACAAAGCAGTTTAAACTCTGCTTATGTCACAACCTGTTGAGAAGAGACTTAGACTGGATTCAATTGGAAGAGGGGATTATTCACTATACTAATGATACGATGATATCTCAGTCTGAACACTATACTAAAACTGAATTACAAAAGCTTGTCAATCACATGATGTGCAAAGAATGGCTCATTAACCCAACGATAGCAGGAGCCAGACAACCCAAAACAAGTCGCTGTCTCTGACAGCTCCAGAATCAAAGCAAGCTACACAAACAGTGATTAGGTTGTTTGGTTTCTAAAGAAATCACATACAACAGCTGAGAATTTCATTAGCAACAATTCAAAAACAATCTAGAAAAATCTCTGAATTTGAATGGGTCTCTGAGCAACAACAGTTCTTTTCCCTTTCTTAGAGCTGCAATAACCTTGTGATGTACAACCAAGACCTTGTGATGTACGACCCCAATGCTCTCTTTATGACCCCCAAACTCAAATAATTTTGGAAGCGTCCCCTAAAAGTAGTCATGCCAAGCTGGGCCTTTGGCAAAACTGTGATTGTCACACAGTGGTAATTGCCAGTATTTTGGACTAAGAAGAAACCTGATGCAACGAAAGGCTGTACCCCATTTGAAGTCAATTCTTGTCTTACTTTGTTATTGGGGTATTAGTTGAAATTGTTTCTTTTATGCAAGAAGATAAATTTATTTTGAGGTCTGAAATGTCTAGCACATCCTAGGTTATGGTAGACCAACATTCCAACACAGGTGGAAATTCAGAGAATAATTCCCCCATCAAATGAAAATGATGCATTCAAGAACATGCAACAGTAGGATCCAATAGCATTTCAAACCTATATATAGGTGGTTGCCATCCCCTTGGGCCCTTCATTGACTCTCCCTGGGGAGTGTAGTAAGAACATAACTCAAGGGTCCCCTCACTAGGACAAGTTATCAGACAATGTCAACCAAGCACAAGATTTACAGAAGATGGTATGCAAGGGTGAAAGACCAAGTGGCATGCAAATCTTGAAAGCAGCAGAATTGTTGACGGGTCACTTTAACAGAAGAGGAAAAGGTTAATTCTGCTCACCGGACAGAATAAAGAGGGGATTCCTCATGTCATCAGAAGAACTAGATAATAGAAAAACTGACTTCTGCCAATTCTTGGGATTGGCACTATATGGTCCAGAAAGTAGGTCTTAAATAACCAGAAGATAAAGGAACCTCATTGTGGGGGGAAGCTATGTTATGAAATTTTTTATGGAATTGGAGGGGGAAATCAAAAGATAGTATGTTGATGCCCATCACAATCACACACTCTCACACACACACACACACATCCAATTCCCAAAATAACAACAACAGATATTACAGGCTTGGCCACATAACCAGAGGGCCATGAAGGAATCCCCAGGAAAATTTTAGGAAGTTCTCCCGAACCAAGGTTAATTGCACAAATGACGGTTCCATCTAGAGATGAAGCATGCCCTTACAAATGAGAAAAACCATGAGAAGCAGACCCCTGATATTTACCTTGCACTTCCTTCTGCTGTGCAGCTTCTTTTAACTCTGTTAAAACCCTTCTACAAGCATGCTGTGGGAGTCTTGTGAGTCCTTTCAATGATCTCAACGTAATTTTCAATCTGTGCAATACCCATCTGCAGCATGCCTACTTCATAGGGTAGTTCTGTGGAAAAAGTAAATCACTTCAAGTGTGTGGAACAGAGTTGTTCTATTTTTTAAGCACTAACTGCTCAAAATATTACATTTGATCACTAGAACAAAGGAATCATTACAGTAGCTAATGTATAATCTCCCACAATGAAAAAATACATACTTTGATATATAGTGTAATGTGTTTATTTTTAAAACTGTTTTACATTCACACATCAGAATGGAATCTCTTATTTTACTAAAATATATTTCTCATTTTAAAGGACAAGATTAGCACATACATATTTTGAAAATAAATTATTTTTATCCAATGATATGCAGCCTATTTATTTATTTCAAGGGAAGCTTAATCAAGTTTAAGACTACACTTCTGATGAGATTTGCTCCATGAGAAAACATGTTCTTCAATGTTATCTGATTATTCAGTAAAAAATGAATAAGACGTTTAATGTGTAATTAATTTGAAAAAAAAAAGAAAAATTATATATAAACAAAAAGGTAAATATAACCCAAAAATACTTGGTACTACATTTTCATGTAGTTTGTTTTTGATATTAATTTTCAATGAGACAAAGTTAGCTGCACGAACATTTCTTCTTCTTTAATGTTAATGCTTCTCTAACTTCTAATCTCTGTGAAATATATGAAAACTATTATTCTAGGAATGTGAATTTTCTTTCAAATTAATATACATGACTAATATGCTGGAATCTAATTTCCAAAGTGATGAAAATAATTTTATACTACATTTTTTTCTTTGGCTTTTAATTAATTTTTTCTACAAGGATTTAGAGATCTGATTTGAAAAATAATTAAAAATAGGTTATTTTTATCCATGACTTCTTCTACTACAAAAATGGAAAGGGTCTGAAAATTTCCAATTAGGGTGGACCTTAAGTGGACTTCAAGAAGAGTTGTTCAAAGAGCAGAAATGAATATCATTCTCAAGTCATACGTTGCTCATTTATCCACAACTAGCATATCTATTTGGAATTGTGTGCATATTTACCTGACAAGTTGCTCTAAATTCCAATATTACTTCTCTTTGTCAATCATAACAAATAGTGGCATTTTGAGTAGGACAAGTGTGCATGCAATAAAAATCTGTTGTCATAAGTTCTAAGCAATATAATTCAGGAAAGACTATTTTTGTTACATTGTATACAAAATGTGAAATTTTGGAGCTTGCCAACTAGGGTTATCTCTAACATTTTTTGAAGTTCTGGGGAAAGAAATGCAAATAAAAACTGCATGGTGCCTGGGGACAAATAACATGGGTACTTAAGCAAGCAGATGGTCTCCACACACATCAGAGATAGAGAGCCCTGTCTGAGGGAATGGCCACCAGGGGAAACCCATTGGTCCCACTGACATGTTTATTATCCTCAATTCCAAACTCTTAGAAAACCAAATTCATCCATGCAATAAACATTTGTAATTTTTTTCACTTGTATATACTAGTCTATGTATTGAGAATAGTCCTGAACAAAACCAAGGCATTCTCTATCCCCACAGAGTTTACCTTCTAGTGGTAGAAAATATTCAAATTTAAAAGGAAAAATTATAATTTTAGTAAGTGAAGAGACAGAAAATAAAACAACATGTATAGATAATGATGCAAGTGGAAGTGTCTATTAAATATAAGATGACTAGGTAAGGCATTCTAAAGAAGTAATCTAAGTGGAAGTCTAAATGAAAGGAAAGAGTCACCCTTGCCAGCACATGGGAGTAGGGGGTCTAGATAAATAAAGATAAGTGTTAAGGTTTTGAGTAAGAGTCAACGTGGATGTCTTCAAGACACCAAGAAAGATGGAGAAGAACGAGGTGTGGGAACAGGGGGTAAAGAAAGGGTAGAAAGGTAGGCAGGGCCAGGTCAGGTAAGACCTTGCATGACTTGCGAATGATTTTGGGTTTTACGTGAAGTGCCATCAGAGTGACTGAAGGACTGTGTAAATAAGCAACATATTTAATTTAATCTGGTTTCCGAGTGGGAAATGGACCCACCAGTTTCGAGAGCTACATGTGGAGAATTTTTGCAGCAGCTTCAGCTGGGAGTAAGGTGGTTCTGGTGGGTGTTGTGAAAGTGACCAGACTCAAGACGTATTTTGAAGATAAAATCAACAGAATTTGCTAAAAATTCAGGGCAGGCAGTGAGAAAAAAAGGTAGTCAAGTGTGAGGTCTATATTTTTTGCCAAGGCAACTTAGTGAATGGTGATGACGTTGATTGCTATAGAGAAGCAGCTTTGTCAGTAATGTGGAAGAAAAAGCTAGTTTTTTTTACATAAAAGTATTGAATAAACATCTTGGAACTCAGGGACAAGATGTAAAATTGAAATGTATCAACATAGAGATGGTTTTATAGCCAAAGGTTCTATTTGAAAACTTAGGGCAAGTGTTGGCATAGAAATAGAAAAAGACCAAAGACGATCCTGAGAACATTTCAAAATCAGAAAGTGGATAATAGGATTTACAATATAGCCTGCGAAGGTGCAACCGTATTAGCATCCATATTTCTACCAACTGTCTCTGCAAAGCAATCCAGGACTTTCCTATTTACCTCCCCACAATTCTTCCAGAATCTTCCCCTTATCCATTTATAAAGTTGTTCCAGCATTTTTATATTTGCATATCGTGATACCCAACTTGTCTAATACCAAAATCTGTTTCCGTTTGCTAAATGCTGGAATACAATATACCAGGAATGGGTTGGCTTTTATGAATGGAATTTATTAAGTTACAAGTTACAATTCTAAGGCTGTTAAAATGTCCAAATTAAGATATCAATAAAAGAATACCTTCTCTCAGAAGGCCAGTGGAATCTGGGTTTTTTCTGTCACATGGAATGGCACATGGCAACATCTGCTATCCTTCTCTCCAGGCTACTGGTTTCAAACAGCTCTCTCAGAGTCTCCAAGAAACTGTGTCTGAGCATTATCCAAAATGTTCTACTTTTAAAGGACTCCAGTAAGCTAATTATGACCCATGTTGAATCTACAGGGTCACATATCCATGGAAACAAACTAATCAAAAGGTCCTACCACACAATAGATATGCCCCCACAAGATTGAATTATGATTAAAAGAACATGGCTTTTCTGGGGTACTTAACAGTCACCTGGTAACCTATATTTGTGATTCTGATTCTATGAGTCTACTTATCCTAATTCTTTCAAATCAGTGAGGTCATACAGTATTTGTCCACTTATTTCAGCCTTATTTCTTTCAACATGATATCTTCCAGGTTCATCAATATTGTTAAATGAATCAGGACTTCCTTTCTATAGCTGAATATGATATCCCACTGTATTTATATACCTCATTTGGTTTATTCATTCATTGGTTGATGGGTACTTGGCTTGTTACCGTCTTTTGGCAATTATGAATGAAGCTGCAATGAAACATCAGTGTGAAAATATCTATTTGAGTCTTGCTTTCATTTCTTTTGGTTATATACCTAGTAGTGGGATTGCTAGGTCATATGATAGTTTTATACTTAACTGAGAAACCAACAAACTGTGCTGTGGCTTCATGATTTAACATTATCACCAGCAATGAATGAGTATTCCTATTTTTCCACATCCTCTCCAACACTTGTTCATTTTCTGTTTCTTAAGAGCAGCCATTCTAATGATTGTGAAATGGTATCTCATTATGTTTTTTACACTTTTTATTGTGAAATATAACATATATACAAAAAAAGCAATAAATTTTAAAGTAAATTTTAACAAGTAGTTATAGAACATATTGCAAAGTTTGGTATAGGTTACAGCTCTGCAATCTCAGGTTTTTCCTTCTAGCTGCTCCAAAATACTAGGGACTAAAACGAAATTATCAATATAAAGATTCAGTAGTCCTACTCATTTGTTAAATCCTAACTTCGTTATAACTCCTCCTTCTCCTTTGATCCTTCACCCAATCTATAAGGATATTTTTGTTATTCCCATTCTAACTTTTTTCATGTTGAAAAGGGCTGTCAACAATATGTCATGGAATGACAGAACTGGCTGATCCTCATGGAGAGACTGGCTCCTCTGGGCTTCAGGATTTATCTGGTCCAGGAATTATATGAAAGTTTTAGTTTACTGAAAAGTATAATTAGTGAATGAAGCTTTTGTAGGATCTCAGTTAGAGCCCTGGGTGTTCTTTAGGACTAACAGGAATGATGTTGATTGGGATTTGACAAACAATGGCAATTAGCAATAGCTAGCTGAAGCTTCTATAAGAGTAGCCTCCAGTGGCTGTGAGGGTAGTTCAGTGGTAGAATTCTCACCTGCCATGTGGGAGGCCTGAGTTTGATTTTTGGCCCATGCACTTCCCAAACAAACAAGCAAAAACAAACAAACAAAAAAAAACAAAAAAAAGAATTCAACAAATGGTGCTGTAATAACGGGATACTCACATGGAAAAAGAATGAGATGTGACCCCCACCATACAGAATACAAAAAAAAAAAGTGTAGCCTCCAGAATAGCCTCTAGACTTTATCTGAACTCTCTTAACCAACAAAACCTTATTTTGTTACATATCTTTTTCCCCTTCATTGTGGTTTTGATTTGCATTTCTCCAATTGCTAATGATGTTGAGCATCTTTTCACGTGCTTTCTGGCCATCTGTTTATCTTTTTGGAAGAGATGTATATTCATGTCTTTTTTTCCCATTTTTGAATTGGATTGTGTGTCTTTTTATATTAAGATGAATGATTTCTTTATACAATTTGGATATTAAACCTTTATTGGATATTTTCTCACAATGTGCAGGTTGTTATTTTACATTCAGGATAAAGTTCCCTGAGCCACAAAGTTTTTCTTTTTTGATGAACTCCAATTTATCTATTTTTTTCTTTTGTTGCTTGTGCTTTGGGTATACAGTCTAACAAACCATTCCCTAACACAAGATCACAAAGATGCCTCCCAATCTTTTCTTCTGGGAGTTTGGCAATTCTAGCTCTTGAATTTAGGTCTCTGAGCCACTTTGAGTTGATTTTTTATAAGACATGTGTTAGGGGTCCGCCATCAAATGTTTTTTGCAAATGAAGATCCAGCTTCCCCAGCACTATTTGTTGAAGAGACTCTTCTTACCCAGTTGAGTGGTCTCTGCCAACTTGTCAAAATTTAGTTGACAAGTTCAAAATTCAGTTGGCCATGAACATGAGGCTTGATTTCTGAGTTCTCAATGTAATTCCATTGGTCCGTGTGTCTGTTTTTATGCTACAACCCTGCTGTTTTGATTACTGTGGACTTGTAATAAGATTGGGAAGGGTGAACTTTCCAACTTCATTCTTCTTTTTCAAGATGGCCTTAGCTATCTTCCCCTTCCATATAAATCTGATGATATGATTTTCCATTTCTGCAAAGGTTTTTGGAATTGCATTGAATCTATAAATTGTTTCCCTTAGAACTGACAACTTAAAGATATTCAATCTCCCAATCCATGAACATATTGCCCTTCCATTTATTTAGGTCGTCTTTGGTTTATTTTAGCAATGTGTTAGTGTTCTTTGTTCAAGTACTTTACATCCTTGATTAGTTTATTCCAGAGATGTTTGATTCTTTCCCTTGCTATTGTGATTGAATTTTTTTTTAATTTCTTATTCCAAATGTTCATTGCTTGTGTATATAAATACTACTGATTTGGGGGTGTTCCACTTTGATGAATTCATTTATTATCTCTAGGATGTTTGTTGTGTATTTTTCAGGATTTTCTCTATAGAATCATGCCCATTTGCAAATAGGGAAAGATTTACTTCTTACCCTCCAAATTGGATATGTTTTATTTCTTTTTCTTGCCAAACAGCTGTGGCAAGTACTTCCAGTACAAGGTTGAATAACAGTGGTGACACTAGGTATCCATGTTTTGTTTCTAATCTTAAAATGGAGGCTTCCAGTCTTTCACCAATCTGTAGGATGTTAGCTGTGGGCTTTTCATATATCACTCTTAGCATGTTGAGGATGTTTCCTTATATTTCAAGTGTTCTAGGTGATTGTATCATGAAGGGTGGTGTATTTTCTCAAATGCTTTTTTTTTTTTACATAAATTGAGATGACTATGGGGTTTGTCTCCTTCATTTTAGTTATGTAGTGTAATATGTTAATTGATTTTCTTATGTTGAATCAATCTTACATACCAGGGATAAATCCCACTTGATCATGGTATATAATTTTTTTTAATATGTTATTGGATTTGCTTTGCTAGTATCTCATTGGGGATTTCTGTATCTATATTAAGAAGACATAATGGTCTGCAGTTTTCTTTTTCATAGCATTTTATATGGCTTTGGTATTGAGGGTAATGTTAGCCTCCTAGAAAGAATTGGGGAGCGTTCTCTCCTCTTCATTATTTTTTTGTTTTTTGGAACACTTTCAGAGGAATTGGGTTTAAGTCTTCTTGAAATGTTTGGAAAAATTCTCCTGTTATGACTTCTGGTCCTGGACTTTCCTTGTTGGAAAGTTTTTGATTATTGATACAATCTCTTTACTAGTAGTTCATTTGTTGAGATATCATATTTCTCCTTGAGTCAGTTTAGTAGTTTGTGTGTTTCCATGAATTTACCCATTTCATCTAGGTTATCAAATTTAATGGCATACAGTTGTCCCTTTTCATTTTAGTGGGGTTGGTAATAATGTCCATTTTTCATTTCTGATTTTTATTATTTATACTCTCTTTGTTCTTTGTCATTCTAGCTAAAGGTCTCTCAATTTTATTGATGTTTGCAAATCACCAACTTTTGATTTTGTTGATTCTCTGTATTGATTTTTTCTCTATTTCATTTGTCTCTCAAATCTCTGTTATTTCCTTCCTTGTGCTCACTTTGTGTTTAGGTTGGTCTTCCTTCTCTAGCTCCTCCAGTTTTAGGTTAGGTCTCAAATCTGAAGTCTTTCTTCTTGTTTAATATAAGGTTTTAGAGCTATAAATTTTCCTCTCAGCACTGCCTTCACTGCATCCCACAGTTTTGGAAGGTTTTATTTTCATTTTCACTGTCCTGAAGATATTTCCTAATTTTGCTTCTGATTTCCTCTTTAAGTCATGGGTTCAGATTCTGTTTTTTAATTTCCATGTATTCTTTAATTCTCCATTCCTCCCTCTCTTATTGATTTCTAGCTTCATTCCTTTGTGGTTCTTGGGTGCTTTTGAAAATAAGAGTTGCTATAATGTGCTTTGGCCTAATGGAAATAATTTGAATAAAACAATTTGATGATGTGGAATATAAATGAGGTAATTGCAGACTCAAAATTCTTACATGAGTACAAGATAATACATAAGTCAATTATTTAAATGTAGATAGGAACAGGTACAACAGCATTATTGAAGATTGGAAGGAATAGTATAAAAGTACGGATGCACACGATGGAAGGATGAAAACACTGCTATCTATTTGTGCTAATGAATTTGTGCTAATGAATATTTCTTCAGTAAAACAATAAGAATGGTGTCAGCTGAAAATGAGAAAGAGGATGGAAGAATCTGGAAATTTGATGTCTGATGAGACTGAAGATGTGATAAAGACATTGAAGAGAATGGAAAAGTATACAAGGATTCCCAGAGTTTCTCATCACCTATTTGATATTTGCCAAATTTTACCAAAGCCCAAAGCAGTCTTGGGTTGTACGTGTGTGTGTTTTCAACATTAATTGTTATTTGATTATAAATATTTCTCAACTCACACATAAATTTCAAACATATGTTTGTTAGATTTAGATAAACATAACAGAAACATGAGCTCTACATTAAATCACATAGCAAGCATTATTAATATCATTGGTAAGCCCTGTTTTTCTTAATGTACCAATAGTTAATCAAGTAGTTATTGTTACTTTTCACCAAGTTCATTAAAAGACCTTCTAAGAAGAACGTTGAATTATGCATGAGTACAGAACAAAATGTCCCTAAATGCAGTCTGGAATATAATGTCCAGGACTTGGTAAATATATAGGTCGTTGTTACCTGATGAAAGGAAAATATTAAATTATAAATTAAACATGTATGGGGTTGCTTTGCCCAGTTATGCCTAATATTAACTCCAACAACCAGATGTCTCTAAAACAAGAATAACAGTAAAATTAGTCATCATTTGATAGTTTTGGTTATGGTGTATTTACTAGAAATTGAGATGAATGATTTAATTGGCTGGGTAATAAAGCCTTTTGAACAAAATGCATTTGTCAATCAAAAAATTGATATGTATTTTGATAAATTACAATGTGCGTATCACTCAGAACCTCACAGAATTGAGTCATATCTGTGTGACAAAGCTTCTATTATTATCGAAGTGTTCATCTGAAAACGCTTCCCAGAGTTTACATCTACTAAAAAAATAAAATCAGAATGTATGTTGTCCCCTCTCTCATTCAGCTCATCAAGAACACTCATCCATGGATATATACAGTTATTGAGAAAATATTAAAGCCATCTTTAATGTTTATAATATATTTGTAATATATATTCTTGGTAAATTTGCATTATTGCTGTAAGGAAAACTCAATCAAGGAGAAAGAATTTTAACATTTAGAGCCTTACATTCACAAAATTAAAAAGGAAACAAATTTCAGTGTTTAAAGGTAGCCCCTCCAGTAATGGTATCCAAGTGAAGTGGGTGTGTAAACAACAAATAACAATCATAAAAACCAGAGGAAAAAAACCAAAAATATCATCTATGTAAAAGCACTGAAAATTGTCCAAAATCAGATTGTAGCTGGAGGAAATTTTTGTCTTAAAAACAGAGTAAGAAAAGTGAAGTCACAAACAAAACAGATGGATTGGAAAAAAAAGAGTAAAACTGTCTTTAAAAAGATGACCTGGTTGTTTATACAGAAAACCTTAAAGGCTTCAAGAATCAACAAATGAATTTCAGAAGCTTAGAGTTTAAAATGTAAATAGACACAAATCAATAATATATCTGTTCACTGAAACTAAATAATCATAAAACAAAATAACAAATACAACATAATTTTCACCAGAAAAAACGTATTTATACATCAACAAAATAACTACAACTCTAGCTCTATGCACAGGTGTGGGACTATGAAGTGGCACTGCCATTTTGGAAACCTGTTCAGAATAACCTCAAGTATGAACAATGCTCCTATCACATTGTTCTAGTTTGCTAGCTGACGGAATGCAATATACCAGAAACAGAATGGCTTTTAACAAGGGCAATTTATAAGTTGCTAGTTTACAGTTCTAAGGCCGAGAAAATGTCCCAATTAAAACAATCTATAGAAATGTCCAATTTAAGGCATCCGAGGAAAGATACCTTGGTTCAAGAAGGCCAGTGACGTTCAACGTTTCTCTCTCAGCTGGAAGGGCACGTGGCGAACATAGCAGCATCTGCTGGCTTTCACGTGGCTCACCAAGAAGGGACTCTCTCCAAAATATTTCCTCTTTTAAAGGATTCCAGCAAGTAACTCCACCTTCAGTGGGTGGAGACACCTCTGTGGAAATCATTTAATCAAAAGTTATCACCCACAATTGGGTGGGTCACATCTCCATGGAAACTATCAAATGCTCCCACCCAGCAATATTGAATGAGGATCAAAGGGCATGGCTTTTCTGGGGTCCACCATAGATTTAGACCAGCACACACATGCTCAGTAATTCCATTCCCAGGTATTCTCCCAAGGGGAATGAAAATATAGTCACACAAAGGCTTTTATGCAAATGATGAAAGTCTATTTATTTATACAATGGAATACTACTCAGCAATAAATAGGAAGGAATTCTTGATACACAAAACAACATGAAAGGAACACTAAAACATTTTGCTGAAACAACCCAGACAGAAACGAATGCTACTGTATGATGCCATTTATATGAAATTCTAGGGAATGTAAACTCATTTATAGTTGTAGAGAAGAGGCAAGGCATGGAGAGAGGAATAGAGAAAACTTTTGTGGCAGATGGAAATGTTCTGAGTTTTGATTGTGATTGTTTCACAGCTGTAAACTTACCAGATGCTGTACTTTAAATGAATTCATTTAAGTGTAAATAATTTGTACTTTAATAAAGCTGTTTATGAGAGAAAGGAATATTAGTGGGAAAGAGTTTGTGGCTTCCAGATTTAAATGAAAATAGAAACATTTACAAGGTTGAATTAGAGAAAAAAGTAAATGTATAAACATAATTCCTTTTATAAATACATAAGAATGTAGAAAAACATTTGAACATAAATTGCATCATGACACACTTCTAAAAGGAAAGTAGAATGCAAATAGTAAATCGGAGAGAAAGAATGATATAAAGTATTTAACTTTTATATAAGAGTTTATTGTATATTTTTAATAATACTGAATGTAAGCATTTGAATTGCTACAGTTTGGGATCTCATTGGGTGCTTTTTTGAAGAGTAAGAAAAGAGATTGCAACTATCTAAACTTGAACAAAATTATTTTATATAGCACCTTTAACAGGGGTAAAGAGGTACATAATTTTTCAAAATTCTTTGGGAAACATTGATATATGACAATTTGAAAACCACAGTCTACTTTGAAAGTTATTTGTTCTATTTGTAGTCTCCTTAAGATGGGTATTTCAGGCAGTTTTCAGTGTTCAAAGAGGCAGTGCTAATTATACATGAGGATATATAAACCTATATTAGATAGCCACACATTAGTTATACATTTTTCATTATGTATAAATAAAAATGCTAAATCATCAATTAATAAATATGATACCACAAGGCTGAAGTTTTTGTTTCATTAAATGTTATATCTCCAACATCTTGAACATTGCTCAGCATATACTAGATGCTTAATAAATATTTATTAATAAACTAATTGAATAACATTAAATGCAAATTTCAGGAGGGTTAAATGCTTGTTTAGTATGGCATACTGCAAAATAATTCAAATTTTATCTACAAAATTGCCCAGTGAATAAGTATTAAAAATAATTACAATATTCATTTTGAATGTCTTCCGGTCATGGGAGTGTGATGAATTCTGCCAAAATTGGGATTGCTGCATAACAAAGGCAAAATCTTAAAGGCTGATGATTTCCTATGAGCCTGTTCCCACTGGCTTCTCATTTAAGTTCTCCAATCTGGGAAGTGCTATTTTTGTAGTAGAAGGCAGAAGTGACAGAAAAGAGCAATGGCAAATTGCAATGCTTCTAGAATTTTGTAGCATGCCATACCTGCCTATGTCCCATTGCTTGAATTAAGTCACATGGCCAAATCCAAAATCAAGAGCACAAGAAAAAAAAAGAAGAAAAGAGAAAAAAAGAAAAAGAAGAAGAGGGGGGGCCACGGTGACTCAGCATCAGAGTTCTCTCCTGCCATGCTGGAGACCGGGGTTTGATTCCCACTGCCTGCCCACACACAAAAAAAAAAAAAGAGGAAGGAAAAAAAAAAAGGTACAAGAAAGAAAGCTCTACTGGACATAAAAAGAAGAATGAATAACCATGCGCAATATCCCTGCCAAAGGGATATACGTAGTCAAAGACCCAGCATTCTGGTACCTAGGCCAATGAATCTCACCTATGCAGATAGCTACGTGCCTCACTTTTTTATGCTTTTCCAACTGATCCATTTCCCCTCTGATTTAACTGCATTGTTTCTTTTAATTAAATTACTAATTTCAAAGGGTTATAATTATGCCATTGGCCCAGGAGTCAGTCTGTCCTTTTAGACAAACCTAGCCTATCTCCTCTGTGATCCAGTATGTGCTGATTTCTGATGAGGGGACCTTATCATCTCCAAGATTTTGGATGTTGCTAATACTTCTCCTTGTACCTACCAGGTTGAATTTTAAATCAAATAAGTAAATCAGAAAAACGCATTTTCTGATAGACCATATAGAACCAACCACTCAACGTCAAATTTAGAACTTAGACAACTGGGGTACACACCTGAGAGCCCCCCATCGATTCCTGCTGGTGCTGCTCTCCCCACAAGGCTCATTCTTCCATCTCCAAGCACATCTCAAGGGTTCAGCCACCTGTGACATCTTGATTTCCTTGTTCCCTAACATAACTTGTCTCCTATGGAATTGTCTGCCATGGTTTATGTAGCTTGCTCATGGCACTTACCATTTCCATCTATTTTTCTCTTAATTCTCTCCATCTAATAAATTACAAATCCTTTGGAATCAAAAAACATGCTTTTTCTAGTTTTCTCTTTTAATTGTTGCCTTGTTTTAACCCCTAACTGAACACCTGTACAGCGTGAAGCTTACGGTTATAGATTCTGGCATTGGGCTGCCTTGGTTCAAATCTCCACACTACCATTTTCGAGGTGTGACCTTAGGTAAAGTTTCTGACTACTTAGTACCTCAGTTTCCTTCCCACAGAAATGGGGTGATTATAGTTCCTAACCTATAGAGGTGTAAGGGTTGAACTCGTTTATATAGGTAAATTCATTGAAATAGTATCCAGTATGGAGTAAAAGCTTCATTATCAACATCATTTACATTGCAGAGAATAAATTCATAACTGTATCTAATTATGAGCAAATAAAGTGAATCCAAATCTTTAGTTTTTATTATGAAAATTTCAAATTCATATAAAGATGGAATAGTCTTATGAACTGTCATCTCCCCAGCAGTTTTCAAGATAGTGACATACATGTGTCAAATCCCCTCCCATACTTTCTTTCCCAAAAAGTACATTTTTAAAAGCCCAATCATAAAAGGTTGAATAAAAATATCCACTGATTTGTCAGTTCTGGGAAAAAATTTGAAAATATTATCAAATGTCTTTTCTCTCAATTATATTGATAATATTAGAGGGAAAATCTGTTTGCTTCACTTATTTTGACAATTTTCACTCCATATTGACACATTTAAACTACAATTTAAGTTATAAATCTCGCAAATTTTTAAAATAACAATGAAAAAGAAAATAACATGTAAATTCATTTTAAAATCTCTTACGTAGTTTTCTCTATTTCTGAAACCCACACATTTAATAAGTGTAACTGTCAGTTAGTACTAAATGATACCTGATATAAAGAGAGAAAATGCAAGGCAGATACACACAGACACAGAGATACACACATGCAGATGCACACACATGCAAATACACACACAGATACACACAGATATGCAGATACACACATGCAGATATACACACACAGGCAGGTACACACACACACAGATACACACAGAGATACACACAGACATGCAGATATACACACACACAGGCAGGTACACACACATGCAGATACACACACAGACACGCAGTGATGCACAAGATGTGCCTGGCTGGACTATAATGCCTTTGAGAGCAGACCTCATGCTTCTTTACATTTTCATAGCACCTAGTACATTATTAAATTATTCAGAATATATTATGAATTGGATGCTGGAAAATTTGGATTTTCTGCTTCCCATTATGTGTGGTATATTAAGACATCCTACTCAATGATTTTTATTTATGTTTTAACATGAGATTTGTTGGGGTAAGGTACTTCTAGTGATATGGATGCTGAGCACTTGAGAATTGTCCTGTAGCATTCTGTCTCCCTACCAATAATTATTTACCCTGAATTCTTCAAAAATTTTTAAAAATTATATAGCTTAAATGAATTCTTCCATACCATTCGCCAAATGGAAAGTAGCAGTAAAGCAATATAATACACATTTATTTTGTGACTATTTTGGAATGATGTATGGAACTTATGGGGAGAGTCAT
>PVIY010024021.1:28286-38715 GCA_004026745.1 Myrmecophaga tridactyla | reverse complement strand
TCAGCAACTGAATGGAAGGCCAGAGAGTTCATTTTCTTTAGTGTAGCTATTCAATCTTCAGGCAAATATCACAGAATCCTTCAACACATGCAGCTATGGTGTTTCTGTGGCAGGACGTTTCTGTTTCAAAGTGTCAATGAGGGATAAGACCCCTCGTTTTACATTAGTTGTGACTCTTCTGGTCATAGAGTCTGCTGGCAGAGGAGGTGGTCGTACTTTTTGTGAAGGTGGCCTGGCTACCAAGCACTTCTGGTACCGTAACATGCAGGCAGCCTGAACTGCCTCGGACATGTTAGCGGCGTTTGGCTCACACCAGAAAACATGGCACTCAAAGTGCTGGTTCCCGGTGTCCATGATGAAGGCAAATGTGTGGACATCCTTCCCGACACCCATGAAGGACAGGAATCGCACACGACACTCCACTAGGGTTTCCTCTTCACTTTTTTCACTGATGACGGTCACAGTAGCATCGGCCACATTCATGTTCACTGATGGCCAGTCCTCCTTGCTGGATGAGGTCAGGAGATTTTCTATGGCATTGTTCAGGGTGTCCATTCCGACTGGTTTATCTACAGGTAACATGCCCAAGTACTGCACATGGAACTTCTGGACCAGCTCAGTCTTTGGTGTTGGAAAATCTTGCAAAGGAACATCAAGATTCACATTGGTCCTTTCCTGTAAGGAACTGCAGGCCAGGGCTTTGGCATTCCTCCGTTCGGCCATAATCTGGGAACAGATTTCGTGGAGACTTGTGGCAATGGCTTTTGCTGGTGTGTCACATCGAAATACATGACATTTCAAAATTCTTGTATCTTTGTCTCTTGCTACATAAGCAAAATCCCTTAGTCTCCCACTCCGCCGGCGCTGGGCGGGGATGTCGCCCCCGGCGCTGGCACCAGGCTGAGAGTTCCTGCACCAGCCGGCCCGGTAGCTGTCGCTTCCAAACGCAGCGGCGCGTCCCTTTAGTCTCAAGTTCCCCATCTCCTCTTAATGTGGGGGCACCTCCAGCACCTTGGCCTCCTGTCTGGGAGCAGGATGCAGCCAGCTTGCTCCCGCCTTGGGTCTCTGCATTGGCCTACTGGCTCTTCCTCCAAGCTTTGCCTGGCTCAGCCCCTCACTTCCTTTAGGGCTCTGCTCAAACATGGCCCCATCTCCTGGGCATTCCCCTGAGAACCACGTCTCAAGCAGCAGCCCTTTTGTGAATAAACACGCCCTGCTCTAGTCTTCTCATAGCCTTATTTGTTGGTATGTTTATTGTCTTTCCCATTAGAGGGAAAGGTTTCCAGGGACGAGGCCATCTCCATCTTGGCCACCAGTGTCCCCACTGTCTAAGTCAGAGGCTATCACAGCATATGCCTTGTAAGGACAGTTTCCCAAGATGACTACATTGAAGGAATAATTCAGATTTTGAAAAATGTACTCTGATCTCTTTTGGTAAAAAGAAACAAAAAACAAAGCCAAGGCAGTCTCCTCATCAAACTTGCTTTGTTGGAGTGATTCAAAGTAGGAGGTTTATAACAAAGGCAGAATTCCAGGACATCAGGACATCAGGAGTCTCCCCCCGCTCCACGCCTCCATCCCCCAAGCTCTCTTCCATTTTGTTCCAGGCACTTGTTGGTTGGGGTGACTGTCTTGGGCTTTGCAAGATGTTTAGCCTCTGAGCCCCCAATCTTGGGGTTTGTTCATATGAAACTTAACCCCACAAAGGATAGGTCAAGCCTACTTAAAATTAAGTCTAAGAGTCACCCCCAAGAGAATCTCTTTTGTTGCTCAGATGTGGCCTTTCTCTCTCAGCCAACATGACAAGCAAACTCACTGCCCTTCCCCCCTCTACATGGGACATGACTCCCGGGGTGTGGACCTTCCTGGCAACGTGGGACAGAAATCCTAGAATGAGCTGAGACTCAGCATTAAGGGATTGAGAAAACCTTCTCGACCAAAAGATGGAAGAGTGAAATGAGACAAAATAAAGTGTCAATGGCTGAGAGATTCCAGAGTCGAGAGGCTATCCTGGAGGTTATTCTTATGCATTAAATAGATATCACCTTGTTAGTCAAGATGTAATGGAGAGGCTGGAGGAAACTGCCTGAAAATGTAGAGCTGTGTTCCAGTAGCCATGTTTCTTGAAGATGATTGTGTAATGATATAGCTTTCACAGTATGACTGTGTGATTGTGTCTGATGCTCCTTTTATCTGCGTTATCAGCAGACGAGTAAAACTTATGGGATAAATATAAATAATAAGGGGAACAAATGTTAAAATAAATTTAGATTAAAATGCTAGTGATCAATGAAAGGGAGGGGTAAAGGGGTATGGTATGTATGAAATCTTTTCTGTTGACTTTTTATTTCTTTTTCTGGATTGATGCAAATGTTCTAAGAAATGATCATGATGCTGAATATGCAACTATGTGATGATATGGTGAATTACTGATTACATATGTAGAACAGAATGGTCATAAAAAAAAAAGATGTTTAGCCTCTGTCCTCTAGATGCTAGTAGTACTGCCGTAGATGTGACATATAAAATGTCTTCAGACATCGCTAAATGTCTCCTGAGAGGTATAATCATTCCAGTTGAGAACCAGTGGTTTAGAACCCACATATCTGTACCCATCACCCAGATTCTATCATGACTTCTTTATCATACTTGCTTTATCATTTTCCTATCCATTAGTGAGACTCAGATTTGCTAATGTGTGGAAAGTACTTTGAAATGATAACGTGTTATTCAAATGCACATGATGATGTCGAAGAGGAGGATGTCATTTTTCACCTTAATGGTTAAACCTCTGAAGTCGTGTTTTGTAATCTGCACTTGAGGTCTCAGTGAGTTTGTGATGGTTGTGCTCAGATGTTCCCTTTTGCCATTTACACAGTGTCTTTTCCCCCCATCACCAAGGAGGCTGTTCTGTGTCAGCACATGGAGTATGTGTCTGATACTTAAAATCACAGTCAGAGAGGATTTGGGCTGGAAGGGATCTTGAGAAACCTTTGGAAGTTTAGTAAATGTCCAATTAATGTTGATGTCATCATCACCATCCTTGCGTTCAATGCCTTTATGAAAAGATGAGGTAACTAAGGGTCAAGGAAGGATAGGGATTTACCCAAGTCCTGGTTCATGGCAGAGCAATGACTATATGGGTTTTTCTGGGGAATTTTCTTGCTAGCTTGGCTTTCTCTGGAGGCTGATTTCGGAGGAGGAGCTACACACACACACACACACACACACACACATACACACATTGAGATTCCTGCTGGAGCTTGAACATAAAATGCCCTGTCCTGAGCTCATCAAGGATTTGCTAACAACAATTTCTTTAAAATCTTGTTTTAAAACTCAGGAGGTTCCTGAGTTAGAGAAAGTGAGGAAGATAAATTACTTTACATTATATAGACCTTTAATTGAAAAAAAATCAAAAGCATTGCAAAGAGAATGTGGGACAGAAATCCTGGAATGAGCTGAGACTCAGCATCAGGGGATTGATAAATTCTTCTTGACCAAAAGGGGGAAGAGTGAAATGAGACAAAATAAAGTGTCAATCGCTGAGAGATTCCAAACAGAGTCGAGAGATTATCCTAGAGGTTATTCTTATGCATTAAATAGATATCACCTTGTTAGTCAAGATGTAGTGAAGAGGCTGGAGGGAACTGCCTGAAAATGTGGAGCTGTGTTCCAGTAGCTGTGTTTCTTGAAGATGATTGTATAATGATATAGCTTTCACAATATGACTGTGTGATTGTGAAAACCTTGTGTCTGATGTTCCTTTTCTCTACCTTATGAACAGATGGGTAAAACATACGGAATAAAAATGAATAATAGGGGGAACAAATGTTGAAATAAATTTAATAGATTGAAATGCTAGTGATCAATGAAAGGGAGGGGTAAGGGGTATAGTATGTATGAATTTTTTTCTGTTGTCTTTTTATTTCTTTTTCTGAATTGATGCAAATGTTCTAAGAAATGATCATGATGCTGAATATGCAATTATGTGATGATATTGTGAATTACTGATTATATATGTAGAATGGAATGATCAAAAGTTAGAAAGTTTGCGTTTGTTTGGTTTTTTTTGGTATTTTTAGAAAAATAAAAGAATTAATAAAATAAATCTGAAAAAAATTAAAAAAAAAAGCAATGCAAAGAGAAAAAAATGAAAGAGGGTCCTTGGATAAAAGAATCAGAGAATTAAATGAACTGAATGCAATGTTTGGATCCTGATTTGAGCAGACCAACTGTAAGAAAGAGAGAGAGAGAGGCAGACAAAATCAGGGACATACAGAAATCAAATTGAATGGGTAGTTGGTAAGTATTGAAGGTTTTTTTTTTTTTCTGTAAAATGGTATTGTGATTATGTTTAAGGAAAAACCCTACCCTTAGAAATTCATAATTATGACTGCATATAAGTATTTATGGAACTCACTATATGGTGCTTGAGATTTCTTTAAGATATATAATCCATATTATTCCCATGTTAAAAATGAAAAAGAACACAAAGCTATTCAATTTCTGTAAATTACAAACTTCTTTGCAATGAAAAAAATAGGGTAGGAAATTTGCAGCTTTTACTCTTATCTCAAAGAACATCTTCCACGCTCAACATATGCTTCCCAGTTTTCCTGGCAAAGCCCTTTGGCCCTAAGTAATAGGAGATGTGACCACAGGGGCTCAGGAAGCTCGTCTTTGCCAGGCCAGCAGGGTGGCTTTCCCTGGGCACACACGTGGCTGCTGGTTTCCAGCAGGTATTGCCCTGTGCCAGCCCAGACCCCACTGTGTTCCGTATACTGGAGTGGTATATTCCTGGGAGGGGCTGCTGAGGGGAACACCTCCCCTCCTGGGGAAGGGAAAGAGGCTATGATGTAAGTAATACATGCTCTCGATAAAAAACCTGAAGAATAAAGTAAAAGTCCCTTTCCTTTTCCACCTCCCCCCACCGACCCAATTTCATTTCTCTTTCCAGCAGTAACCATTATTAACAAACAAGTTGACTAGCATCTTTCTAAGTCTTACTCTGTTTACCACTACCATGTCAGAGTTTTTTTGTTTTTTTTAAATTAATTTTTAAATTAAAAAATATATATAACAAACAGACACAAGCATTCTTAACATATCATTCCATTCTACATGTATAATCAGTAATTCAAAATATCATCACATAGTTGCATATTCAGCATCACAATCATTTCTTAGAACATTTGCATCAATTCAGAAAAAGAAATAAAAAGACAGCAGAAAAAAATTCATACATACCATACCCCTTACCCCTCCCTTTCATTGATCACTAGCATTTCAATCTACTAAATTTATTTTGTTTGTTCTCCCTATTATTCATTTTTATTCCGTATGTTTTACTCATCTGTTGATAAGATAGATAAAAGGAGCATCAGACACAAGGTTTTCACAAGCACACAGTCACATTGTGAAAACTATATCATTATACAATCATCTTCAAGAAACATGGGTACTGGATCACAGCTCTGCATTTTCAGACAGTTCCCTCCAGCCTCTCCATTATATCTTGACTAACAAGGTGATATCTATTTAATGCATAAGAATAACCTCCAGGATAACCTTTTGACTCTGTTTGGAATCTCTTAGCCATTGACACTTTATTTTGTCTCATTTTGCTCTTCCCCCTTTGTTCAAGAAGACGTTCTCAATCCCTTGATGCTGAGTCCCAGCTCACTCTAGGATTTCAGTCCTATGTTGCCAGGAAGGTCCACACCCCTAGGAGTCACATCCCACGTAGACAGGGGCAGGGCAGTGAGTTTGCTTATTGTGTTGGCTGGAGAGAGAGGCCACATCTGAGCAACAAAAGAGGTTCTCTTGGGGGTGACTCTTAGGCCGAATTTTAAGTGGACTTGACCATGTCAGGGGTGTTTTTTTTTCTTTTTTTTTTTAATGATGAAAAAAATCATTTTGAGATGGTTACTGAATGTTGGGAGTTCACAGTACGAAAGAACTATTTCCCCTAGAACTGCTTGCGTAAATTCTGACTAATGCTCTATCACTCTGGAATTCTTTGTTTCCTGCAACCAGTGACGCTCTCCTACACGGTCACAATACAGCCATCACTATCATGAAAATAACACTGACACATTGCCACCTGCCAATCCTCAGACCCCGTTCAAATTTCACCTGATGTTCCCATAATGTCCTTTATAAGTGAAAGGATCTAGTTTGGGATCACACGTTGTGTTTAGTTGGCATGACTTTCTAGTTTCCTTCTGTCTAGAACAGTCCCTTAGTTTTTCCTTGACTTTCCCGATTTTCCTTAACACCTTTGAAGATTACAGGCCATTATTTTGTAGTTTGGTTTGTCTAAGATTAGATTAGCTTCTGCATCTTTGGCAGAAATATCACACAATTCATGATGTATTTTCAACGCCTCTCCTCAGTTGGTCCATGATTTCACACTTACCTATTGATCATGCTTACTTTGAGAACTTGACGAAGGTGGTGTCTGCCAGCCTTCTCTGCGAAGTTACTCTTTCCCTTTGTAATTAATAAGTGTTCTATGAGGAGGTATATCAAAATCATGCACGTATTCCATTCCTTACCAGACTTTGAATTTATTCATTTACCTGTACATATGTGTACTTGCAGGTTATTCAATTGACTATATTACTATCATTATTTATTTTGACACTCAAATTGTCACTAATTTGGTCCATAGTATTCCCTTCAAGCTGACTTCTGTATCTTTTTAATGTGTTCCCATCATTCTTTGAGTGCCTCTTCTCTTTCTGATGTATACAAGATACTCTAGGCTCATCTTATATTTTTCTTGCCCTAGCAAGGGAGCCAACATTTCTTCAAAGAGTTCTGGTTCCTTTTAATAGAAACTGGCATTTAGAAGCCAAAATCTGGGTGGCCTAAAGGCACAACGACCGAGGCAAGACCCTGTGATTGCTACTTTAACTCCAGCCTCTGGCTCACTCCACACCTAGTCCTTTTCAACTCTGAGTGCGTCATGTTAGAATCATCAAGGTCACCGGATTAGATTAACTCACCCATGCGTGTACTTAGCTAACTCCCCTACATAGTATGTTTTTTTTTTCTTAAGTAACATAGTATGGTTTTTATCCTCTGAATTAAAGCATTCATGAGAAAAATAGGATGTACCAAATAAAGCATGCTTTTTAGCAATCAAAATATCCTGAATTCCTGTCCCTTTGGCTGGCTTTGCCCGTGCTTGGGCAGCCCGACATTTCCAGGCCCTGGAGAGCCTGTGGCTCAGTTGACTGGCTGGGCCTGCTGCTCTCAGCCTGATTTATGCTTGCCTCGGAACTACAAATCACTCTGTGGTAATGCAGACGATGAGGCCTCTCCTAGCATGGGGTCCTCAGCCCCATCCATCTTATGTGAACTTTCTTCCTCTGCAATTCTCAGTTTGGCTTCTTAGCTCCGTTGACTGGTGGATAGATTAGGTGGTATTTAACATGCTCTGGAGGGTTGTTTGGATGGATCTCAAGGAGGGAGGGGTCATCTTGTCCTTCTGGCCTTCTGTGGGTCAACATTGCTCTTTGCCAGGGCCTAGTGATGGGGAATTTGTAGCCTGGGAGCAAAGAGAGAATTCGGAATGAGTGATTCCAAGAGACCTTGTGGGTCATGGCTATCTGCAGGCTTCTCCAGGCTGTGCTTTTATTTTTTTTCCCCAGTTAACTCAAATGTTTATTTTTCTCATGCAAGCCTGTGTGGTAGCCACAGCAGGGGCCTGGGTCCTCCACATGGAGACCTGGTGTGGGTCTTGACGAGATGGTTTGTGTACTCCTGATAGGGAGACTTGATGTACATGGCCCTTTTCCGAAGACTGGGGGTGAAATAGCTGTAGGTCTTGGAGATGGCCTTGAAGATGGCCCTGCAGCCCCTGGCCAAGGTGTAACAGTTGTCAGTACCCCCATCAGTAGCAGCTTCTTGGGCACAGGGCTGGAGATGATGCCAGTGCCTCTGGGGGTGGGACTGAGGTGCACCAGCACAGAGCCACAGTGCCCCAATACCTTACAAGGGACAGGGCAGGGCTTGCTGATCTTGTTCCCCTATTAGCCCCACAGTGCAGGGATGATGGAGAGCTTGACCAGAGTGATGGCCTTGTGGATGGCGGTAGCTGCCTCCTTGGAGCACTTCACATCCAGACCCTTTTGGCCGTTGTAGTTCCTGATGGTGACAAAGGCCTTAAACCTTGTCTGCTGGCCAGCATGGGTCTGTTTTTGCACAGGTGTAATTTTCACAGCCTCATCCTTGAGGGATGGCTCCAGGAAAAAGTCAATGATCTCAGACTTCTTGATGAGTAGAGATAACAGATACGTCTCCTCCATGGACTGGACCTTCATGTCCTTGACTCAGCGGCCCAGCTTGGTGACAGGGAGTCTTTCTTGTCCTGGGGCTTGGCACCGTGAGCTCTGTGGCCTTGGCCCCAGCCCTGACCACAGCCGCGAACTCGACCCTGGACCCTGTTGCCAAAGCTTCCATGGAAGCTGCCATGGCCTCCCATTCCAGGGCTTCTGGGGCCTCTGGGTCCTCCTGTATCACCGGCCTCATTGCCATCTGATGTTTTTTGAAGAAGAAGCCAAACTGCTTTTTACTTAGACTCTGCCCTATAATCTTAGCCTATGTAGATGTTTGCAGAGTGACCCATGTTTCTCATGTTTGTGTTTGGGCCTGGTAAGTATTGATTGTTTGTCCCCAGTCTCTGTCCATCTCCTTGTTTCACAGTTGCTTCTGCCCCTCCTTTATCTCTGAACTCATAGCACAATCCCCCACACGTCACCCCATGTCCCCTGCCATGAACATTTTGTATTAATGTGTTATACTTGTTACAGTTGATGAACCAGTGTCAGTACATTATTTTTAAGAAAGCCTGTAGTTTGCATTAGAGTCCATTCAATGTGTTGTACATTTTTTGGGTCTTGACAGTTGCATAGTATCATGTATCCACCATAACAGCATCATACTTAATAGTTTCATCTCCCTAAAAATGCTCTACCTGTCTTTCCCTCCTCCCCTCTCTCTGAAGCCCTGGCAACCACTGATCTTTTTATTGTTTCTACAATTTTGCCTTTTCTGGAATTTCATGTAGTTGGGATCACATAGTAAGCCTTTCAGACTGGCTTCTTCAGCTTTTAATGCCATTCTCATGTCATTGTTTTTCTTCCAAGTCTTATGCAGTGATTTTGGGAAAATTTCTTATTCTCTACTTAGCACTTTTTCCATCTTTCTCTTCCTTTTTCCCTTTCCCCTTACATTTCTCTATGTATTATCATTCTTCTCAGGACTCAAAACCATCCTAGTAATTCTGGTTCATAAGGTTAAACATAGTATTGATGTCATTAGTTTTTACATGAAATTATTCCTTATTAACAAGGCTGCTGGGCTCTCAAACCCATTCCAGAATTTCCAAGAGGATCTGTCCTAATTAAATCTGCTTTTCTTTAAGTAGTCTTTAAGATAAATAAAACATTTCCTTTTCAGCTTTACTGTAAAATTCATAAATCTTCTGTTTTAACATTTGTTTCCCTCTAAGATGGGTGGCATGTCTATACCATTATATAGGAAGTAGGCTTTGGTGGCTGGCTGAGAACGACTGAGCCACTGCTGGGGGCTTTCACTGGGGTGGAAGGCCTTCCTGGTTCACTTCCCGCTGGTGGTGAATGAATATCTACCTCTCATCAGTGTGTTGGGGACACTCCCTATTTCCTTCCTCTTTCTTTTGCCATCTATGCTTCTTTTTTGTTCGTACTTCATCATTCCCCTGTCTTTATTGATGTACACATCACAGCATTGATCTTGCAGTACTCGTACCCTGCAAAAGCGAGGGTGCAGGCTTTCACTGGAGGCTCATGTAATTGTCTGAGACTAAGCACCAGTGAATTTTAGCACAGGTCAGATGGAATTGTGTGGCTCTGGATAAGGTAGGTAAAAGGCGCCCTGGGAATCAAACAGTCAGAACTTATGTCTCCCTCTCCAACAGACAACAGCAGGAACCTACTTATATTTTTCAGTTGCAGAAATTTTGACTAGAGTCTGGATTAGTTAACAAAACAAAACACCACAAAACAGCAAAGAACTACTATCCACAAAACCAACCTCCCCCAAACCCAAATAAAAAAACAAAAAAACAAAACCAGAGTCCCCAGTCTTGGGGTTTGTTGAGTCCCCAGTCTTGGGGTTTGTTCATATCAAATTTAACCCCACAAAGGATAGGACAAGCCTACTTAAAATTAGGCCTAATAGTGATAAATGAAAGCAAGGGGTAAGGGGTATGGTATGTATAATCTTTTTTTCTCTATTATCGTTTTATTTCTTTTTCTGATGTCTTTTTATTTCTTTCTCTAAATTGATGCAAATGTTCTAAAAAATGATGAATATGCAACTATATGATAATATTAAGAATTACTGATTGTATATGTAGAATGGAATGATATATTAA
>PVIY010024021.1:0-28186 GCA_004026745.1 Myrmecophaga tridactyla | reverse complement strand
AAATTAGGCCTAAGAGTCACCCCCTAAGAGAACCTCTTTTGTTGCACAGATGTGGCCTCTCTCTCCAGCCAACCCAACAAGCAAACTCACAGCTCTCCCCCTGTCTATGTGGACATGACTTCCAGGGGTGTGGACCTTCCTGGCAACATGGGACAGAAATCCTAGAATGAACTGGGACTCAGCATCAAGGGATTGAGAAAACCTTCTTGAACAAAAAGGGGAAGAGTGAAATGAGACAAAATAAAGTGTCAATGGCTAAGAGATTCCAAACAGAGTCAAAAGTTTATCTTGGAGGTTATTCTTATGTATTAAGTAGATATCACCTTATCAGTCAAGATGTAATGGAGAGGCTGGAGGGAACTGCCTGAAAATGTGGAGCTCTGTTCCAGTAGCCATGTTTCTTGAAGATGACTGAATAGTGATATAGCTTTCACACTGTGATTGTGTGATTGTGAAAACCTTGTGTCTGATGCTCCTTTTACCTACCTTATCAACAGACGAGTAAAATATATGGCATAAAAATGAATAATAGGGTGAACAAATGTTAAAAGAAATTTAGTAGATTGAAATGCTAGTGATCAGTGAAAGGGAGGAGTAAGGGGTATGGTATGTATGAATTTTTTTCTGCTGTCTTTTTATTTCTTTTTCTGAAATGATGCAAATGTTCTAAGAAATGATCATGATGCTAAATATGCAACTATGTAATGATATGGTGAATTACTGATTATATATGTAGAACGGAATGATCATATGTTAAGAATGTTTGTGTCTGTTATATTTTTAAAAAGAATTAAAAAATTAATTTAAAAAATAAAATCAATTCAGTTTATTAAAAACAAAATGAAACGAAACAGACAAAAAAACAGCCACAAAACTTTAATCTCCTTTCCTTCTTCCCTCCTCATCCTGCCTGAATTTGTTTCCTAGGCAAGATAGGGCTATGTGGTTGAAAATTGAATGGATATCTTCCAATTCAAGAAGTAATGGATTGATTTTTACAAGGATTTGGGTTACTGTCAGTCTCCTGTGACAATAAAAGGCCTTGGGGTGTTGCCAGGAGTTTGAAGGACCAAGACTTCTTCCAGGAAGGCAGTGGTGGGGAAGCTTTTGGAGAGACAATTCTATGCCATTGCTAAAGTCTGAATCTATTTTAATTGAAACTATAGCCAACCTCCAGAATGGCGAGGGAAGCTTACAATCTCCTAGATTGACCATATTATTTTTCACAAAATTAGTACCTTACGTGAAAGAGTCTTTTGGAAGGAACATTGCCTGTCCTTCAGCAAGACCAGGGATATGTAAGAAGAGCTGTGGTTAAAGAACATTCTAGAAGACACTTGTCTTAAACAGAGTGAAACTTATCATGGCATTATAGAATATTAAGCCAGAAGGGCATGGCGATAAGTGAATCCAGGCTCTTTGCTTTAGTTTGCAAAAGCTGCCAAATGCAATATACCAGAAATGGAATGGCTTTTAAAAGGGAATTTATTAATTTGCAATTGTATAGATCTAAGCCTGTGAAAATGTCCAAACTAAGTCATCCAGAAAAAGATAACCTTGATTCGAGAAAGACTGTTGGGTCCAGAACACCTCTGTCAGCTGGAAAGGTACATGCCTGGCTTCTGCTGGGGTCGCTGGCTTCTCGGTTCAAATAGCTGCCCTGGGGCACTTTCTTTCTTCATCTCTAAAGGTCTCTTGGCTGTGTGGGCTCTGTTGGTTCTTTCCATAATAGTTCCCCCTTAAAGGACTCCACTAAACAACTCCAGCTTGAATGGGTGGAGACACATCTCTATGGAAAACACCTAATCAGAAGTTACCACCCACAGTTGAGTGCATCACATCTCCATGGAAGCAAAAAAAGATAAAAAAGATCCCACCCAGCAATATCAAACAAGGATTAAAGAACTTGGCTTTTCTGGGGTACACAACAGATTCAAACCAGCACACCCTTCTTTTTACAGGTGAGAAAACTGAGGCCTTGGAGTTTAAGCATCTAGCTCAAAGTTGAGATTCAGTCATCACCATAGACTGTTTCTGACATTAGCCTGTGACATTTGATATTGTATCCTATAAGCTAGGTGACATTTCCCACAGAAATGTTATCTCCTTGTTATTTTCAGTAAAACTGGCCATAGGAAAAGCAATAGTTGTCTTTGCATTCTCTTATTTCTTGGGAAAAATCTTGCTGATTTTAAAAAATTGATAGGTATTTAATAGTAGACTAATTTGACTAATAGTAGCTAATTGGGTTGCCGGATCTTTATTTGTCTGCAATCCTGATAAACAGTGAAGTCCCATTTTCCTCAAGCTGACAAATTTCATTTCAGTGCTTTGTGGGGAATGTAAGGATAAAATTAATATTGTAGCAATTAGTCATTGATCCTGAATTTTTTCTTTGTGAATTTCCAAAGCATACACATGAAATTCAGCAGAGCAGACCGACCATACTACTTGTGCTTTAAAACTGTTGTGGCATTGTAGATATTTTACTCTGCCTTTAAAATATAATGCAATAGGAATTTAGTATGTATGTATGTGTGTATGTGTGTGTGTGTGTGTGTGTATGCATCCAGGAAGCTGTGTTCCTCCTTGCTGTCCTTGTTATGTCGATACAGGCTGACTCAGCACTGTGCTGTCTATGGCAGGAAAGCCAATACAAATTCTAAATTTTAGTGCCTTCCCTTAAGAGTATATTAATGTTGTTTGATAAGTGCTATAGCAATTTCTGTGCAGCAGCTTATCTTTAATGCCGTCCATATAAACACAGGTCCCCCTGCTGGGCACTAAAGAGGTTTGAATTGATTTTCATGGAATTTTTCACTTAATGAAATCTCATCAATTTCTATCCTCCTGGCTATTTTAATTTGAGAACAAAGAGGATCTAAGGATGAACAGTTTACAGAGACTGTGGCTTCTCTTGGGCCTTTTGGAGCTGCGCTCCGTGAGGTCCAGGTTATGAAATATGTTCTAAATGACTTGCATGCGAGCCAGCTCTGTCTGGTGGTTTTTAAATTTTATTTTATTTTATTACATAAGTGGTCAGATTCATGTTGCCTGCGATGAATGTCAAATCCCAGTTTTTAGGGATTTGCAAGAGGGATAGAGATGCTGTTAGCATGTTAGAAAATGAAAAGTTAGAAAACCACAATCATTCATTACTCAGTAGAGAAACTGGTACTACAAAACATGATTGTTTTTGTCCCAAATAAAGAAGATCAATAATCATGCTTCAGAAAATGCAAGAGGTTCCATATGGATTACAGAAATGTGGGAATTGGAGATTTTATTCCAATACTGGTGGTGTTGGGAGGCTCAGATGAGATTTCTTACAAGTAGGCATTTAACTTGGTCCTCAGTGGTAGATCGAGTAGGGCTTCAGCAGACAGATTTGCAATGCAGAAGACTTCTAGAAAGAGCTGCTAAGGGCAAGGAAATACATTGAAGGCGTATATTTTAAGAACCATTAAAAAAAAAAATCAGATCCTTCTTCAAAGCATAAGAATTAAACCATTGAGGATTTGTAGCAAAATGTTCCATAGGTTCTGAATCCTAATCCTAAAAAGCATGTTGGCTGTAAGGGCATGTTTGGTTCTCTAAGATAATTGTATTGTGGGAAAAATTTGCCTTCTTCTCTCCATTGTTTTGTAATATCTGGGGAGTTGGCCCTGAGATGTCTGTTATTTCTTTTCCATTACCAGAAGATTTAATTATTCTTGATGACCAAAAGCAGTTGGAGAATCCAACCTGTCTAGCCATTTTCCTTACTGGGCTTTATTGTAACACATTCCTTGCCATCTTTTCTTCCCTTTGTTTTTCAGAGTTAAAGCTGTGAAATGAAAGATGAGAGTTCAAGCTTTCTACTTGGTATACTTTTAGCTTCACTTGCTCCAAGGCAACTAAAAGTTTCTCTCAATCCTGGCTAACATGTATATTGAGCTCCCTTTGAATTTGCCTATGTATATATTAACTCATTGAAGCACTGGATCAACCCTGACAAATCAGTGGTGACTTTGAGTCCTGGCACTTTCTTATTTGCCCACATAGTCTGGTGTAGCATATATCTCCTCACTTAGCTTATTTCCCTTTCTAAGCCTTAATGAGCTTGTTAAAATGCTGAATTCCAGGGCTCTGGTATATCCAAGATTGTACCCTGTGCATTAGGTAGGGGTGGTTAGGTGCTAGAAACAAATTCCAAAATTACAGTGTCTTCACCCAAGCAAAGTTTATTTCTTGTCCATATAAAGCCTCTCTCCCAAATGTTGATTCTGGGACCCAGGTTCCTTCCATATTGTGGCTCTGCCATCTTTAATATATGCCTTCCAAGGGGACTCATTCCTGTATCAAGCCTTGGAAGCAGAAAGAACATGAAGGCCTATGTGTGAAAGTGTCAGCTCCAGACATTCCATTGGGCAGAACCAAGTTGCGTGGCCACATTTCTCATCAAAGGAAGCTGGGAATTACAGGCCAGAAGAGGGAATGGGTTATTTGAACAGCAACCCATTAATCTGCCTTTTCAACAAGCATCATATTGATTCTGATGCAGAGAAGTGCTTGGGACCATACTTGAATGATTGATAGTTGTCTTCCAACCCCAGTTTTCTGTGATCTGTCATGCTGGGACTTATCACATGGACATAAGTAATCAACATCCAGAGTGAAGAGAAAAGCTGAACAAACAAAATCATGGTTGATTTTCTGCCCATGTCCTTGGTTTGGAAAAGCATGTTAATGTGTGTAGGCCAGCTGATTGGGTGGTGAGGGTTCTTGTTCCTCTTCCCAGCAGCACAACAGGCATCCTGCTGTAGCTTGTCTGCTTCAAGGATGTGCTAGGATTCTACCGTGTGATGCTCCTGCTCCATGATTGGGTGTTGGGGGCCAAAATCGGGAGCACAGGAGATGTAATTGTTTCCCTTAACAACTAACTGCAGTAGAGGGTTGACTGTTTCCTTCTTTTTTTTTCATCCCACTGAGGATTTATTTTTTTCATTGTAGTATTCCTTATCTCTTTTGCTTAGAAACACAGATCCAGGACCAAACCAACTCTGATAGCATCTGCTATTGACTTGATCATTTATATTCTGATTTTTTAAAAAGCAAAGGATTTGAGTTGGCTTTATGTCAGGGATTAGGTGGTAAGCAGACATAGGGGTGGCAGTGTGATGAGCAGTTTTCCTTAACGTCACTAAGGAGCAGAGTAAGAGAAAATATTTGGAGCTACGTGAGAAATGGTTTGAGCATATTACAATTGTAAAAGGGAATTAGACTGTGAATACAGAGTCTTTGAATGAGACTGAGTTTCTAATTTCTCAGTATCATCAGTTGCCTAGCTACTGCAAATATGACACAAGCTGGAAGGTGCTTTCTTGATTGACTATAGTACTGACATCAGACAATAACAGCTAACATTTATAGAATACTTACCATATATGGCATTTGTTATAATCTTATTTACTCCATCCTAGTGACACTAGAAGGTGTGAGTTCTACTTTATCCTGTTTTATCAGATGAGGTAAATGGAGAGATGGTGAGTCTAAGTAACTGTGCATGGGTTATTAAGAAAGACCCTGTTGACAATCAGAGACACAAATAATCCATGTTTTGTTTTTGCCTTCTCAGTTTGAGTTTGTCTCCTTTAACTATTACGTGCTTGGACAACTAGAGTGGCTCTTGAGAGCATGTGCCTTCTCTCTCTCTCTCACTTTTACACATGGGTTACATGGTGCCGAAGAAAGTGGTTCCATTTCCTTTAATGAGAATCATGGTTTCTGTGTTAGCACTCAGCTCTGCCAGCTTGTTGAGGTTGTGGGTAGGAGCTTTATGTCTTACTAGCCTCTGATGTGTTCAGCATGCTTAGAAAACAGGAAGCTTAGAAATTACTCATGACTGAGCAGCTATAGTTTCTTTTAGGGATCATTTCATAGGATGATATCAACCACGTGATCTTTACAGAGTAGAATGCTTTTTAGGTTTCTGTCATTCTCATGAGGTCAAGAAAAGATGGTATTGGGTCTTTTTGGGGCAAGTCCAGTTTTTAGACATTATGCCAATTCCTTTCTCAGCTGCTTCTGGTGAATTAATGAAGATGGGAAACTCCCCTGTCCCAACCCATTGCAAACATTACCGATTGACTTGAACATGCCATGCAGCCACTGTCAATTGATCAAAGTTAGCATATTAGTTGAAACTTAATTCTTATCTCTAGAGGACCATATCGCTGCCTTTATTGTTTGCAACTAATTGATTTAGCACAGTGATCCTCACCTGGGGACAAAATTGTCCTCCATGGGACATTTGGCAATGTCTGGAGACATTGCACTGGACAGTCCTCTCTCAACAAAGAATTATCTGTTGCAAAATGTCAATAGGGCCAAGGTTGAGAAACCCTCATTTCTTCATTGGAGGGTTTCTTGACTGTCAGTGGGAGCAAGAGATCAGACACAGAAGAGGACTTTAGGGAGAGAGCAGGATACCAGGAGGAAAAGAAGAGAAAAGGGATCACAGTTTAATATGATATCTTAAGGTAGGTCTGTGCACAGATCTGTATATATTCTCTCCAGTGCCCTGTCTGACAAACACAGCAAAGAGTGTCAACTCATGGAGAAGATCACAAACCCTCAAACACATATGAGTGACTTAGTGACATGCTCACATCTCGTTTGCTTTCGTTGTCTGGTACTTAAGAGAGGTGGTAGAGTACCTGATGAGGGTCAGTGCTCCATTCCTGCTCCTCTCCTCCCAAAGTCTAATCTTTTATTAAGAAAGCAATCTGAGATTTGGCTAAAGATGGCTATCCACCCAGATTTCTATTCCCAGCTGTGAAGCAGTCTAGAGAAAATAGTTAAGTAAATTACAAAATATCCATAAAATATAATTTTTGATAACAGAAATGCATTTCAGATATGTTACTTTAAAGATTTAGATAAATCACTGTATAGAATATGATCTTAACTCAGACATATTTACATAAAAAACAGCCTGGGAGGAAATGGCTTGCTGTTTTCAGCAGTGGAAAACAGTTTTGTCTATACTTTGATCCCTTTTCCAAATTTTATTTAATGGAGACTGGTTACTTGTGAGGTCAGAAAAAATGTAATCACGTTAGAGTTTGCTACAGTGAAAAAGTTTCCATGTTTAACATAGACGGATTAAAAATTTAAAAAAGACAATGGGACCCTATTTAATTTTGGAGCTGGGAAAGCTATGTTCGTGATAATGAGCAAGTGCATTATTTCCAGTAGAATCTGTGATGTATCCTCACTAAGTTGAAATAAATATAAGGAGTCAATAGTCCCCAAAAATAAAGAGGCAGAGAAATGGCTAGGTCTTGACAGTACAGGAAAGACGTGCCCTGCTAAAATGTAATATAGATTTATGGCATTCTCAAAATGTTAGCAAAAATCAATAATAATGTTCCTTCTCTGACTTCAAGTAAAATCTTAAGGAAATACAAAACATTAAAAAAAATAAATAAATTTATGAACTGGGGGTAAGGATCATCCATTTATCAGGTGGCTGCCCTGTGCCAGGGACTGAACTCGACTTTGGGGATTTGCTGACTCGTGTATGTTACAGGTACTTACTCTTCTTAATAGGAAGGCAGATAAGGGACTGGATATGTTCCACCCTAGTGGATTAAGTGCTGGTGTAGGGAGGACAATAAGTTCTATAGGACATCAGAGATCAGAGTAGCCAAGTTTCTTTCCAATATAAAGGAGGGCTTCACGAGATGGCATATGAGAAGGACTGATGACAGAGCAGGCGTTCATGAAACAAAGAAGGGCTGCGAGACACCAGGCCAGTGTTTTAGTTGCTTCCTGAACTGTGACCAGAAGCTGCTGCTCAGTTTCCGTCTCGTCATCTGTAAATTGCTCTCTGAATGAAAGTTATTATTATTATTATCGATGTTATGAGCAACAGAAGTCAATGTGAGTAACCCAGGGCTGACTTTTCTTTCGTCATTTTAAATGGCAATTAGCTCAATTGTTTTTCCTGAATTAATTAAAAATGTGTTGACATTAATTGGCAAAGTATTTCATGGCTTTCTATGGGTACCTATCTTTAGAGTAACTTTGCATTCCTGGGTACACAAATAAAACCTTAAAATTTTTGATTGGTTGTAAATTGTTGGTTTGTCATTGACTTGTTGGCTTAAACTCTACAACCAAGAGCTTTTCAAAGACTAACTCAAGTGGAGTTGGATGTTGGTTTTAAAGGCATTTAGGCTGATTGAACTCTGTGGCATTGATGTTGCTGGAACCTGCCTGGATTCCCTTGTTTCTCTACAAAGAGGTTCCCTATAGACAACCATGAAAGAGGGGGGTGGTGTGGCTGGTGGCCCCAGAAGTTCTTGCTGAGAATCTTGGGGATCGTTCTTCGTGAGAAGTGTTAGGAATTAATCTGCTCAGTACTGAAGGCCATTCACTTGGTCTGTTTAGTTTGAAATAAATGTGAATAGCTTATGAAATTAGTAAAGAAAATATATGGTCCCTGAGACTTTTAACAATAATAATTTATTCATTCACAAATGAATTAATTCATTTTTTTTGCATGCCTACTGTGTGCCATCCTAAGGTGTGCTTGTCTGGTAAACTCTACTGCTGGAAACAAGGTAGGAAATTGGAAAGCCAAGCTGTTAATGCAGGTGTCACATAGTCCCCACATAGTTCCCACACTACTGCTCTTAGCTTTGTCCTGGTGGGTCACCATGGGTCTTGCACTGAGTTGTCTGCACACAAAGTGCCACTGCATTTGGGAATTGGAAAAATGGAGGATGCAGTGAGCTATGTCTGTGATGGTGTTACCACTACAGTTAGGCATGGTGACAGCCAGTTAGGAAGAAAGGACATCGGAATTCATTGTAACAGCACGCCTGCATTTAGAGAGCATAACAGTGTTGAGAAAAAGACCTTCGTACCTCCCAATCTAGGCCATGACAGCGTTCGATCATGACATAATCATGGGTGACCATTCGCCATCAAGAAACTATTAAAGATTCTGCAATCAGTAGTCTCTTCAGTGTGCTCGTTTCAAATGGTAAGGTGGTTCAGGGTTCATTTTAGCTCCGTCTTCTCAATTCAGGGAGACTGGAAAGATCCTCCTGGGCTCCCACCCCCTGTGCCGAGGCCAAGCAGTTAGTATATTCGGGCAATAGGGGGGTCCACCTCATTTATTTACAGCCTTTGAGGGATCACTCTTCTGTACTCCCTGATGTCCAGTGTCTGAAAACCGTCATTTAAAATATTTTGTCTGGATTTTAAACTGTTTCAGGTGGGAGTTTGAATCTTTCCTCTGTTGATCTTTCTTGGCTAGATGCAGAAGTTCTGTAATATTTTTTTTTAAAGTTTTTGCTCCCTTTAAAAATAGATTTAAGAAAATGAAAAAAAAAGTTTGGACATTTTAAAATATTAAGCTGTAGCTACTTGGTAAATTCACATATGTGGATTATGCTCTTTAATAATTGAGTTGCTTCCATGTATGAGCTCTGAGTTAAGATGTATTGGAGTATAACTCAATTATCACCCTCATCTTAAAGCATAATTAAAGTCTCTTTTCTTAGTCATGAGGGACCATTCCTTGTTCTTTTTTTTTTTTTTTTTTTTTTTTTTTTTTTTTTTTTTTTTTTTTTTGGTGTGCCTGCTTCTTATGTTCTGAGAAATTTTTCTAGACGAAAAGGTCTTAGTTTCTAGAGTTTGGTATGTATTGCTGTATCTTCTCATTAAAAATGTGGACTATAAAACATAATTGCAGTTAAAGTACAAATCAAATTACTTGATCTATTTCCAGAGACTGTATTTGCAAATGGTGTAACTGATATATTTGTTTTCATTCCCATTCCACTTAGTTGGCTCAGTCTAATCAACTGCATGTTGTTCATTTGGGATTAAGGCGCATTTCAGAAGATTTTGGCTTTTAAAGAGCGAGGTACATTTAGTTTTTCCACAAAGTCCCTAATGAAACCAATAAGTATGAATGGCAGCATTTGTCCTGGTAAAGGCTTTCTCGTCTTTTAAAGGCCAATATCAAGTCTAGAAAGACTTTCCACTCTCTGCTCCGAAGAGGTCATGCTCTCAATTTCTCCAGTACTTACTGCTTCTATTGCTTATTTACCTGTCTGATGTTATTTTTGAAATGACGTGAGCTAAAAGGAGAAGAGAAAATAAAAGGCCTTTGCTTCAGTGTTGGATAAAGACATACCCATATACATTTTACTTTGTTTCATGTTTCCTTTACACTTTCAGCAGGCTTTTCTTTGACTATCAGCAAAGCATAGCCTATCTCTTCCAACACCTCAATCAGTCCTTCATTCCGAAACCAAAATTGTTTTTCCAGCATGTAGTTCTGATCATTTTCATTCCCTTTGTCTGGAGTTTCTTCCTGCTATGGGTTGAATTGTGTCCCTCCGAAAGACATGTTCAGGTCCTAACCCCTAAACTTCAGCTACTTGATAAATAAGGTCACATTTAGAAATAGGGTCCCAGTCAATATCTAATGGCTAGAGTCCTTATAAGAAGAGGAAATTCAGACAAAGGCAAAGCCAGACACTGGGGAGAAGACCTTGTAAAGATGATGGAGCCAGAGATTGAAGTGATACGTCTACAAGCCAAGGAATACCAAGGATGGCTGGCAAACTTCAGAAGCTAAGAGACAAGGAAGGATTCTCCCTTACAGGTTTCAGGTGGAGTTCGGCCCTGCTGACACCTTGATTTTGGATTTCTGACCTCCACAGAATCATGAGACAATAAATTTTTTGCTGTTTTAAGCCATCCGATTTGTGGGTATGGCAGCCCTAGGAATTCATACAGATTGAAGTCTACTCTGTGAAATGGCATTTCAAACCTTCTACAGTCTGACCTCCAAATTCTTTTCCAGTCCTATCTCCCATTGCACACTACCTTTCAGCTATAAGATAAACATCTGAAGTTGCTAGGACACATGGTATAGTTTAACACCTCCATGTGTTTGCTTCCTCCGTTTGCCTGAAAAATCTTTTTCCCTGAGCCTTCGTTGCTTCTGCATACCCAAATCTTGCATGTTGGGACATCTCCCCAGCCTGGAAGTAAGTGTAATTGCTTCTTCTTGTCTCTGAATTCCTATAGCTTTCTCACAATTTGTCTGGAGGGTGTGTCTGGGAAAGTGTTGGTCACTTTTACCAGGAAGGTAATTCACAAACCTGCAGGTTGGATTACCAGGTTCTTGCTCTAGGGTTTGGCACTGTCAGTCCACCATAATTGCAGAGGTAGAAGAGCGGCCACAGAATAAAGAGGATAGAAGGGTGATTGGGAAATTGGCCGACACATTTACCATTGAGAAGTCGAGAACAAAGGAACAAGCCTCGTCTTCTCTGTCCATTTCCTCACATTTCTGGCTTTATTCCTTTTGCCTGGAGCAACAGAGAAGATATAATGATATGTATAACATGGAATGCTTTTTACACAGAACGTGCACCAACAAAAGGGCATTGGATTTTTTACATTTTCACACCATATTTATTGAGGTTTCTAGATTTCACAAAGATATGGACAAACTAAGGTCATGAGATTCCATGAAACTCTGTGCATCATGCTGCTTTCTAATGACGTTAGCCATAGGTGTGGAAAAGGATTTTATTTATAAATAAATAAAATAATATAAATAAAATTTATACATAACTAAAAATTTCCTTAACCAATCTTGAGTATGTGCTAAGTGCAGTCACCGTTCTTGGGCCTTGGGATGCAAAGATGAATGAAACATGGTCCCCAATGTTTCATCAAGGACCTCATAGTCTAGCTCAGTGGTTCTCACAGTGTGTCCCCAGAGCAGGAACACCAGCATGTCTGGGAGCTTGTTAGAAATGCACCTTCTTTGGTTCTACCCAAGACTCATTGAATCAAACCCTAAAGGTGTGGCCCAGCAGTCTGTTTTAACAAGTACTCTAGCTTGAAGAGCTAGAGGACATATAAACAAATAATTGCAGTGTAGTATTTTAAGAGCTGCTGAGTAGGTGTTGAGTAGTTTGTGGAGTGATTTGGTGATGAGGGCAGTTCAGGCCCAGAGAACCCCAATGGACAATGCGGAGTAATCAGAGGGCTTGACCACTTCTGGGGATCACAATTATTACTGTTGTCACGATGCCGTTACCATTATTATAGGATGTCAGCGTTGTCAGATGAGCTAAACTGGCAAGATCAGTGGCCAGATCATGCCGTGGAGTTTGGATTTCATCCTGGAAAACAGCTGAAAGATTGTTAGGAGTGAAGCAAAGTATCATTATTACATTTGCCATTTTGTTGAGTATCCACAAAAACCAAGGCTTTTTAAAAAAAAAAATAGAATGTTATTTTATGTTGTATTCAAAATCCAAGCTATAGATTCCTAAAGATTCCTAAAGAGGAAATAATTTAGAATTTTGTTCTTACTATTTATAACAATTCTTAAATAATTTTAATTCTTCAAGAAATAAGTTTAGGAATATATAGAAAAATTTTAAAATAGGTAAAAAAATAGAAAAAAGAAACAAAAATTAATTCATAGTCAATCTAGAGTAAACTATTATTTACTTACCTTTCAATGTATTTTGATGTGGTCTCCTCCCCCCAGGCAATTACTAATTTACTTTCTTTTTCTATGGATTTGCCTATTCTGGCTGTTTAATAGAAATGAATCATATGATACGTGGTTGTGACTGGTTTCCTTCACATAGCATAATGTTTTCAAAGTTCTTCTACAACCTTCTAGTGTGTCATCAGCTCTCGTATCTAAAGAATTCATTCATCACCATCTGAGCTTAGTTGATAATGCAATGAGCCAGATGTGTTATTTTTATTTTTTAACATTTTTTATTGTGAAATATCACATATATACAAAAAAGCAATAAGTTTCAAAGTACATTTTAACAAGTTAGTCCCATGTCGCCAGGGAATTGACGTCCCCGGACATCATGCCCCTTGTAGGGGAAGAGTTAATGAATTTTCTTGCACAGTTGGTCTCAGAGAAAGCTGACACTCTAATGGGGAAGATGGACAATAAGTGAATCATCACAGAGATTTGGATTACGAGTGTAGTAGGATTTGTAAAGGAGAAACCTTGTAAAGGAGTGGGGAGGTGGCTGCTCTGACTTTTATTTTCAAGATGATGGTGTCCCCAGATTTCATATCAGGAAATCCCTTCAATTGGTATCTATTAAGGACCATCAGGTGAGGATGACACGGTAAGAGAGAGTCTTATTTTTAATGTCCTAGACTGACCTAAGGTGGACATAGACAGCCTTAGAGCCAATGGGGTGATCAGTTTGTGTTGAATGCTGGTTCCAAGTGATAGAGGAACACAGGTGATTCTTCCTGAGATATTCCAGGAAATCTTTAGGGAGTTGATGATGGTTGATTGGGATTTTGAAAGATGAACTAAATTTCTTTAGGAAGTCAACATGTACATGGATGAAGCAGACAAGTAGGGATGAAGTGACAATCAGGTGTGTGAAGGAGCTTAATGTGTTCACAGGGGTGGTACATCAAAAGCCCAATATGGCACTGGCAAGGAAATAGCCACAGGAAAGGAGATGGACAGGCAGGTTGTATCTGGTTTGTAAAGTGTCTTAAAGCACTTGATGTCTGGACTTTATCCTGCAGTCTTGGGATTTTCAGTTTTATTGAGTGTCCCCCCACCCCACCTGGGATGGCCAGTACACACACATCAGTGGAGGTGGTTTACCACTCCACATGACCTTCTAGAGGGTACCAGAATCTTCTGGAGAAGGATTGTCTCCTCTGGAATGTTAATGCTGAAGATATAAAGAGATTTTTTAAAGCTGTAGAGTGATGAAATAACCACACTACACATAAGACAGTTCATTTAAGATTCACTGGGATGTAGAAACAGCAGCAGGAAGGAGTGGAATGGAGCTAGCAGGTCCAGAGTGTGAAGTTTTTCTGGGCCTGAGCCAATGGGTAGAGAGGGATGCTATGGGCTGCCATTTATGCATATTGACTTTCATACTGTATTGCCTGACAAGTAGATGTGAGACCATTGGCAAGTCTCTCCTCACTTCAGGACTGATTTCATCACAGGTTGATCTCTAGATCTCTAGTGTTCTAAAAGACAATCAGAAATATCAGGGCACTCATCAAGCTAAGCATCTGCTGTGACACTCCCTGCCACGGCATGCACAGTCCAACCATTATCGTTTCAAGGCAGTCTGATGATTGGGTTGCATTTTGATTATTATCCAGGACCGTTTGTATATTTGTTCCTTTATTCGTCTGACATTACATTTAATATAATGTTCTAATTCTACTCTCTGTGCATTCAAAGATAAGTGCATTTCTACCATTGTGTAGTTCACAGTCTAATCAGGGGGGTGGCAGCAAGTTGCAGACTTATGGTCCAGATGTCGACAGGCCTCACCAGCACATGGATTCAAAGTCACATTAACATTGATAATGAAAGTTCCTGTCCTTGTTCCTATCTGGGCCTGTGGAGCACTTGTTCACCTGCTGCATCTCTCTCAGAATTTCTGCGTGTTCCCAAAGGATTGCTACAAATGTAGCTGAGCTTGGTCACAGCCAACAGGAGCACCTGTCTTATCCTTCCTCTTTTACTGTGGCTCCCCTTTGTCACCTCCTCTTCTTTAGAAACTTCTCAAAGGACTCTTTTCCTAGAACCATTATGATGAGAACATCCAGGTCCAGGCCCAGGATCGGCTTGCACACCTGTCCTTGAGTTGCCTGAAGTGCTGGAGAATGGTTCTGTAGTACCTTAGCTTGTGTCACCTGGAAACTGAAACCACAGTATTGGAACCCTAGTCTGGCTAAGCCTTATGACATAGCTCCTTCAAGGTCTATTCCTCTCAGTAAGTTGGCCTACCATGTTTATCTCCTTCATAATACTTATTAGTATCTGAAATTATCTTGTTTATTTAGTAATAACTAGCTGTTATTGCACCCTTATATGTATTAATTCACTGAATCCCAGCAATAGCCCCACAAGGGGTGGAAGAGCTTGTCTTGGAATTTGAAGCCAGGCAGCTTGGTTCTGGAGTCCAGCTCTTACCCACTACATTGTATGCTTATTTACAGGAATGTAAACACTGGACTTTGTCTCTCTTGTTTACCGTTATATCCTTATATAAGGACTACTGTTCTCAGTCGGCTCTTCATATATGGTGAATGAATCAGTGAGTGTAGATGAGTGATCAGGGACCTGGAGATACTAGTGCCTGGGCTAATGTATATAGGCATAGCCACGCAAAAGCAGGTGCAGGTAGAGACGCAGGATATTCCTGGCAGCAGTCATGGATGGTGTGAGCTCAGGCATGAAGGGAACATGTGTGGTCTGGTTTGTGGCTGCTTGGAAGAGGGAAGTGGGAGTACCAGGCTGGGAAGGTAGAGAGATGGAGATCTCCAAAGAGGATATTTCTGTTGCCTATGTGTGCTTACCTCCTAGCAAGTTTTTCTAGGTTTGTTCACTAAGTTACTTTATCAGAATCTGGGGTACTTGTTAAAAATACACCATTTTTGTATCAACATCGGGAATGGGGGTGGGGTGGGGGCCTTGGGAATTTGCATTCTAATGCTCTTGCCAGGTAATGTGTATGCACGCCAAGGCCTAGGAACCATTGCTCTGCGAGACAAGAAATGCTAATAAAATCTTGAAATTATTTTCTCCTTTCAACTTTTCTTCATTAACATCCCCACCCTGAAATGGAGCTGTAAACGAACAGTGTCCTGGTAGTATTCTCCCACCAGTAGTTCTTTTTTCCTTTTAAATTAATTTTTTATTGTGGTAACATACATATACCATAAAAATGTGCTGTTGTAACCATTTTTAATGTATAATTCTATGGCATTAATTATATCCCAATGTTGTGCAGCCATCACAGCCATTGATTACTGTGATAGGTTGAATTATATATGGACATTCTTAATCTTAATCCATATCCATGGGGGTATGAACCCATTGTAATTTGGACCTTTTGAAAAGGTATGGGTGTCTGAATGTAGATGGGTCTGAAGCCAGATAACCAGAGTCCTTTATAAGCAGAAGAAATTCAGACACAGTAGGGGAGAAAGCCACAGGGAGGAGTTGGAAGCTGGAACTCAACCAAACCTAGAAGATAAAAGAGATGACATCACCATGTGATGCAAGGCAGGGTTACAAGCTAAGGAATCCAAGGATTGCCATCCAGCCAGAATGCTAGTGACTCTGGGAAGAAGCAAGCCTTCCAGCCTCTGAAATCGTGAGTCAATAAATTACTGTTTAAACCAGCTCATAGTGTAGTATTTGCCATAACAGCCTGGAAAACTAAGATGATTACCAAAACTTTTCCATAACCCCAAACAGAGACTTTTTACCCATTAAGTAATCATTCCCCATTTCCCCTCTCCCAGCCCCTCGTAACCTTTAATCTACTTTCTGTCTCTGTAAATTTGCTTATTCTAGAGATTTCATACAAGTGGAATCATAAATACTTGTCCTTTTGTGTCTGGCTTATTTTATTCCACATGATGTCTCTAAGGTTCATCCAGATTGTAGCATGTATCAGAACTTCATTCCTTTTTATAGCTGAGCAATTGTCCAGTGTATGTATATACCATTTTTTTTTATCTTTTGATGGAAACTTGTATTACTTCTACCTTTTGGCTAGTGTGAATGATGCTATGTTTTGGCGTACAAATATCTGTTCGAGTCCCTGCTTCAATTCTTTTGGATAAATGCTGTGGTAGTTAGATTCAGTTGTCAACTTGGCCAGGTGAAGGCACCTAGTTCTGTTGCTGTGGATATGAGCCAATGGTACATGAACCTCATCTGTTGCTGATTACATCTGCAGTCGGCTAAGAGGCATGCCTGCTGTAATGAAGGATGTTTGATTTAATTGGGTGGTGCTTAAATGAGAGAGCTCAACGTAGCACAGCCCAAGCAGCTCAGCCCAGGCCTTTGGAGATACAGAAAGAAATCACCCCGGGGAAAGATGTTGGAACCCAGAGGCCTGGAGAGAAGGCCAGAAGAGATCGCTCTGTGCCTTCCCACGTTAAGAAAGAACCTCAGTTGAAAGTTAGCTGCCTTTCCTCTGAAGAACTAACAAAATAAGTCCCTTTTATTAAAAGCCAATCCGTCTCTGGTGTGTTGCATTCCGGCAGCTAGCAAGCCAGAACATATACCTAGAAGTGAGGATTGCTGAGTCGTGTGGTAATTCTATGCTTAACTTTTTAACCACAAGGCTGTTTTCCAACCACACCAATGTGCAAGGGTTCCAATTTCCTTCACACCAGTAATCTTTTTTTTTTTGCATTGACTTTGGTGCTTCTGCTTGTAGGTGTTGAGTTCTGAACAAAGATTTAAGAAGCATGCACTTTCCCAAAAACATTTTCAACAATAATACCTGCAACAAAACACCAAATCAGGCAGTCATTTCCATGAATTCTAAATCACTGCATAATTTTGGGCAATCTTGCTTGCTTTCTAGAGTGACTACATTGAATTCCCTTATCGTCAGAGTCTTTAAGATTTTGTGTTTGGGATCTTGGGAAATTCTTCCTGTAATTTCCCTTAAATAAACCTCCTTGACATGGTCAGTTGGTTCTTCACATTCAGTTCCTGGAGGTTTTTTGGAACTCCTGTTCACTGGCTTCCAGAGGGAATATCAGGGAAGTGGGAGGCGCTGGCTCATGGCTCATTTCCGCAGGCACAGTGGCATGTCTGGACATCCTGGGCCATACTTCAAGGCTATTTTCTGTCCCACAGCATATTGTTATGTGACAAAATCAGGAATGTCCTTCTAATGTACAGTATGCTTCTAACCACATTTGCCAAGTTCTCGGGTTGTTCTGACAAATGTTTTTCCAAAATTCACTGTTTTTGACTGCAGAGTAGTTTCTTATAAGAATATAACTTAGTTTAACTGTTCTTTTTCTGGCTTGCATTTGGTTTCTGGTCTTTGGTTTTCTAAACTGTGGGCCTGTGAACTTCTTGGCATGTCAGTCTTTGCATCATTTAGTTTATCTTTAGATTAAAATTTATAGATAACATATTTACTGGGCTGGAGGGTATGAATTTTTAAGTGCTTCCAGTGCATATTGCTGCTGAATTAATAATTCAGAAAGAGTACCTTAAATGCTAACATATTAGTGCTGGAATGTACTTGGTTTAATAGTTCACTTCTAAGTGCTGATGACGATTATCTGTTTGTGGGGGTCAAGATCTTGGGGTGGCAGGGTGGGGGATGTTTAGCTTGAAGTTGGTCTTCTGCCCTTTTGGTTGGACTTTGAATATGTGTTTAAAATGTCACATCATATACAAGTTGTGTTACCGCTTGTTTTTTTTTAATTATCTGTTTTTGATCACTATTGTATATTGATGATGCATCAAATGATTATCATTATCAGTTGAGTATTTTTATTTTTTACTTTATTTAAACTAAATAGATTTATTATCCCTTCATGGACATGTTAAGACAGATAACAATAATGACTCCAAGAATAACCCATTTGTTGAGTGCCTTGTGCAGTGTTACTTTTATACGTCATCTAATTTAATCTTCATCTGCCAGAAGGGGAACGAGGTGGCTTGAGGAGTTTAGTTACTTGCCCAGCATCTCAGATGTGGTTGAGATGGAGCTGATTCCAGAGCTGAAGCTAAGCCACCTGAGTGTGTGATCTTGGGTCCTCCTCCTTTCTTTCGTCCAGCTGCACTAAAAGAAGGGATCGTTGTCAGAGGCTTTGCCACCCAGCTTGCTCGAAAGGGCTGCTCTTTTAGGGCTTGGTTTTGCAGAATCCCAAGCTGGCGGTGTTTACAGGACATATTTATTTTCCTATGGTGTGTGTTTTCCTGTGTTTCCAGGGGAGCTCCCAAGAGAAGGCTGTTTCTCTATTTCTTTTTCATTGGGGTGACCCCTCTAACTCCCTGGGTTTTAAGGTGGGCCAGGCTTATTGCTAAATTCTTTTATAATAACTTGTGTTGAACTCAGAAACGCAGATGGCTTCCCTTTCATCCTGAATTGTGTGCTCACCCTCTCCAGGGCCTGCTGCTGGCCTTTGTATCTGGAGCCACTGGGGCAGGTAAGTGTAGACACCCCTGGGTATTTTCTTAAATCCATATAGGTAATTGGTGTATAAACCCTGTTTCAAGACAGTAGCTGCTTAGTCTACATTCGGGTGCTGCAGAACATTCTTCCCTGTATTATTGCAATATCCTCCTAACTGATCACTCTGCTTTTGTCTTGCCCTCCTAACATTCTGTCTCAAAACAGCAGTCAGTGTGAACCTTTTAAGCCAATTACTGTCACTCTGCTCAAAGCCTTCCTGTACCTTTTAGAAGCCCCCAGCATAAAAGCTGAAGTGCTTATAGTGCCTTACAGAGCTGAGCCATCCCCTCCCTGCACCTCCTTGTACTATTTCCCCCGTGTTCACTGCACTCTGGCAGTTTCTCAAACACACCAGGAAAACTCCTGCCTCAAAGTCTCTGGACTTGGTGTTCTCTCTAACCTGGGCACTCTTCTCCCAGGCAGCCACACGACATGCCCCCCTCAGCTGTTGCAGATGTGGGTTCTAGTGTTTCTTTGTCAATGAAACTGTCCCTTGTCATTATGTCCCAAATCACAGAGCTAGCCCTCCACATCCCTAGACATTATAGTAGAGGAAGTGGTGGCCTGAGCCCTGAGCGTCTGGAGCTTCCTCAGGGACTGTTGGCACGAACTGACCTGCAGGTATCTTGGAATGTTAGCCTGTGCTCTCTGCTGTCCATGATGGCAGAAGCTTTCTTCTTGTGTTTTATGGCAGAATCCCTATTAGAAACCATGCATTTCCCTCCTGTGACTTGTGGGAATTCAGCTCCAGACCAGAATCCTTGTTAGGGTCATATTAAATGTTAATTTGATTCAGTGTAGAGGCCACTATGAGATATACCACCACGGTTTAAGGAGTTCCTCAAGTTGCAGTAGCATTGGTATATCTACCTTTCAAACCTTGAGGCCCTTGAAGGCTAATCTGTTTGTAGGAAGAATTTAAATCTCTAACTAGTGATGGCTCCTGGTGCAACATGTATATTAAATAATTCCCTAAACTTATCTTGGCTTTCTGGAAAATATTTAGGTCTCACAAACCAACAGAAGATTGACATCACTGGTTCAGAAGCCTAGGTTTCAGATAGAATTGGAACATCTCTTTAAAAATCCCAGGAAGCAGGTGGATAGCTATGAAAATCCTTAATATACTCCAAGCAGCTGTTTAAAGCTGGGTATGATTAGGTCCTGTTGGGGATTGAATCATGTCCCCCCACAAAAGACATGTTCAAGTCTCAGTCTGCATTCGTGCATTGGTAAATAGGACCTTTGAAGACATTATTAGTTAAGGTGTGGACTTATATGTGAATAGAAACTTCGAAGATCCTACTTAGATGAGACCAAACTGAAGCAGGGTGGGCCTTAATCCATGTGATTGGAGTCATTATAACTAAAGGAATTTGGACCCAGTCTTAAAGTGGAAGCCAGAAAGCAGCAGAAACCAGAAGAGCAAATCCAAGGAGAGATCACCATGTGATGGAGGGTTACTAGAATACTGCAGACCCTAGAAGGCAAGCCCTAGCTGGTACCTTGACATTGGACTTCTAGCCTTCAAAACCTAGAGATAATAAATTCCTGGTATTTAAGCCAGCCCACTGTGTGGTATTTGTCATAGCAGCTGTTTTAGTTAATAAAAGCTGCTGGAACCCAATATACCAGAAACGGAATGACTTTTAAAAAAAGGAATTTATTAAGTTGCAAGTTTATAGTTCTAAGGTCATAAAAATGTCCCAAATAAGGCAAGGCTATGAAAATGTCCAATTGAAGGCATCCAGAGAAAGATACCTTAACTCCAAAGAAAGGGCCAATAAATTTTGGTGTTTCTCTCTTAGCTGGGAGGGCACATGGTGACGTTTGCTAGCTTTCTCTCCTCATTTCATAGGGCTTCCCCAGGGGTGTTTTCTTTCTGCTCCAAAGATCTCTGGTTCTGTGGGCTCTGTTGGTTCTGGTGGCTCTCAAGCTTTTTCTAAAATAGTTCCCTCTTAAAGGGCTCCAGTAAGCAAGCCCACCTTGAATGGGTAGAGACACATCTCCATGGAAACCATCTAATCACAGTTTTCCACCCACAGTTGGATGGGCCACATCTCCATGGGAGCAATTGAAAAGATTCCACCCAGTGATATTGAATGAGGACTAAAGGACATGGCTTTTCTGGGGTACATAATAGCTTCAAACTGGCACAGCAGCTCTGGTGAACTAAGACAGTTTACAAGGTGGAAATGAGAGTACGTTTGGACTACCTACTCTCTCCCAATATTTGAATTGAATTTCTTCCTTTCTGATTCCAATGATTTATTGACTCCTTATTGTGTATGAAGCAGTGGAGTGGGGTACTCAGAGTATCAGTGAGAGGTGATCACTGTCTTCAAAGAGTTGAAAATTCGCTGGATTCAGAAGACAGATAGATGTGATCATAGGTAATTATAACCTACACCTAAATATGTGTTGAAAGTGACATATTAGCAAAGTGGAGTGAAAGTCCCTTTTATTTAGGGATTAAAAGTGACTTTGTGGAACACTCAGTGTCTGAGGTGGATTCTGCTGAGTAAGTAGATGCTTAGCAGATATGGGTGGGGGAGGGACCTGGTGGGGCAAGACATGTGGATTGTATGTAAAGGAAGAGGAATTATCATATAGGGCTGGCATCTAGGATTTGTGAGAGACTGAGTGAGAGGAGAAAACAAAAAATTGAGTTGGTGTCATGTTTTGGAGGACTTTAAAGGTGACTCCCAGGAACTTGAATTTTCCTAGCAGGTAGTGATAAACCATTAAACATCTTTCAGTAGGGAAGAATGACAGACAATCTGTCTTTTAGAAAAATCCCCTGGGAAGCATCGAGAAGGCTGGTTGGTTGGAGGAGGTGCAGAGGACAGAGTGGGCTGTTAGGAGACTATAGCAATTAACTGGGTTGGAAATGGGCTTGAACTGGGTGGTGGCTGATAGATGGAGACAGAGGAGAGTGGAAGAAAGAATGAAAAAAGGCATTCATTGGGTCATGGTCAAAAGCCAACAAGAGAGCCCAATTTTCTTCCCAAATCACTGCTTATCAAATCATATAGTATACAAATTACAGCAACCCATGAACTCAAAGGACCAAATTTTCTTCCTGACACAGTAAAATGGCCCCAGGAGGCCCTTGAAAAGGAAGTGTTAAGAAGTATGAAGTAAAAGGAGTAGAAACTAGGGATGTTAAAACCAGAAATGGTAACAGCAGTATATCTTGTCACCATGTAATAATGGGTAAGGAAGGAGAGAAAAATCTTGGTAACAAAGAAGAGCAAACTAGGAAAAGGCAACATGTACTTTAGTTACATTGGGGAAATTGGATCAGTAATTGTTTAGTGATGATCCTGATTCCTGGATTAGAAATGGAGATGGAACAGACACTAAAAGTTTGGACTTTGAAAGAATGAATATCTTGAATAGCTGTGATTTCTTGAAAGTGGTTTGTTAACTAACTCCAAAGGTTTGCTTAGATGGAAGCTTAATTTTCATCTCCAGAAGGAACGCAACTTCAGCGACAGCCATGGATATTGCTGTTGTTGTTACTAAGATATTTAATTACGTTATTACAAGTTCTAGCCAACTCTACTAAGAATTCCCAGCCTTGTGTTAAGTGCTTTGTCAAGGCGTCTTATGTGGAAAGGGACTCTTACTCTTTCAAGCCTAATGGGAAAGACCCTATAAAACTGAGACTCTCCCATTTGTTTTATATTGAGCACTAATTATGTTTTAGTTTTAATTTTGCAGATGAAAGTTAATACCCACTGTCTGAAGTCATAGAACCATAACCATCTCTCTGGAGACTGATGTAATTGCTTCCTGCCTTCATAGATTCACCTGGCCATGCAGGGCTTATTCAGGGGTCATTTGTAGAAATGTTCCCTGGGGCGATCAGTTGGCCATTTGAAATTGGTGATCACTCTCCTCTCCTGTGGGCGGGTGTGTCTGCCTGTGCATTCTGGGATCCTCTTAGCTTTGGTGGATAGATTTGTTTGGACGTGACCTTTCCAGTTCCTCTTCCCAGGGTATTCCCTGCTGAGGAAATGATCCTCAGATCCCATCCATCTGCACTGGTGGCAACAGAAGAGAGAATTTCTCTTTTCTGTGGTCCAGTTCCAACTGCGTGGACACCTGTCCTTCAGAGCTCACGTCGTTTGGATTGGTAGCACTTCCTGACACGGGGATTTTTTTTTTTAATGCTCTAGTTCTGGAAGTCATCAAATTGGATGTGAAACAAGCAGGAGGCGGTGGAGGGTCCTTGGCTGACCTGGGATGATTTTATTCATTGTGCAGTGGACGCAGAGGGAGGGCCATTTCCCCCACCTCCATCTGCAACTGGCCCCTAGGATTGGCCTTGTTAGTAAGAGTTTCTCATTTGTGGTTGATTCATTCTGAGAGTTTTTCATGTCCGTTGGGATTCTTCGCTGTTAGATTTGAGAAGAAAAGGACAGCTTCTCTTTTAAGTCTGATGAAAACCATCTGACCAAGACATGTATATACATATGCTGTAGATTTATGCCTTTCTTATGGACACTTAACTATTTCCCTGTTATTAAGGAAATCCAAATGAGATGGGAACCTTTGCGTCGGGACCCTCAGATCATGTGTCCCATTGTTAAAAAGAAAATGAACTCTGACCATTTTTGAGGCTTGTCACAGTTTTTTTTCTCTGCAGCTCTGGAATTTTCTTTCTTCTGCTTTCAGTGAGGCAAAATCCATGGGATCCCAAGAGCTTTGCTCTGGAGAGATCCTCTGATGAGGGGATGAAGCTCAGAGTTGGAGAACCAAATCATAAGTCTTCTTTTAGGCCTTTGCCATCCTCTGAATGTTAGGTTTGCAGTCACCACAACTCTTCCTTAGCATGGCACCATGGCCAAAGGGTGTTCTGTGGATTTCCAGATGTTGATCTAACTGGTGCAGGTGATGTAATCCCAGCTGGTGTTGCAGAGGGGCTGGCTGAGTCATGCACACAACTTTGGGATCAAGTGTCTCTCTCTCTCACTTAAGAGGCAGAGACCCTGTGGCAGGGGATTCTATGTGTTTTGCTATGTTGGCATGTTCCTTGTCTGGGCCTTCCCCAAAACCGTGATCTGGATCTGACCTCTGTGTGTATGTGATGTGGGAGCAGTCAGCACGAAAAAGCACATTTCATCTGCTTCTTTTGAAGAAGCAGGGTCATATTCAGTTTTACAGTATTCCTTTCTTGGCATCACTAAGACAGGGGCTCAGTCAGGCAAGGATGGTGTGATTTGCAATGAGATGTGCAGAAACTAGAAGAGAAGTTCAAGCGAGGGGCAAGGAAGATGCAAATTAATGTATGTGCAGAGACCTTCTGTATTAGCTAGGGTTCTCTAGAGAACACTTTGTTTCTGTTCAAAGACACCTTATTTAATATATATTGTTGATTTGTCAGCATGATGCCAACAGCACTATACCTCACTCACGCCTGAACGAAGCTGACCTAACACACACATTTTTTCCGCGAGGCACTTTACAGCCTCTTGTGCTTAGGAACTCTAGGCAGCACTTCAGAGCTATATTTGGGAGCCATTTTAGATAGCAAAATTCATTAACAAAAAGCACAAAAAAATGCAAAAAACATGAATCTACATGTACTGTGAAAAGGACACTTATTTACAGCATGAGAATAGAAACAAGAAGGCAGAGCGTTGCTTGTTTGACTTCAACTGGGCATGTACCCATTCTGCGAGTCAAACTTTCTGCTCTCTGTGCATGCGAATGGCCATGAACTCACCATGAATATTGTTTTGGGGGTCACAAATAAATTTTAGCAAGGAAGTGAATTCACAAATACAGTGTGTATGAATGAGAATCAACTTTTCATATTTATACTTGATACCAGGGCTTGGCAAATGTAGGCCTGTAGGCCAAATCCAGCCTGAAGTGAAGCCCATTTGATTGCGCCCTTTTTTATTAGCTACTTTTGTGCTTCACTGGCGGAGTTGAGTAGTTGTCAGAGTTGGGTAGTTGGTACGGCTTGCAAAATCTGAAATATATACTCTCTGATCCCTTACAGAATGTTTGCCAACTCTTGCTCTATATCCACCTCTATCCAGACAGTGAATTCTAGGTTATACCCTTTATTTAAAATTTTCAGGTTTTAAATATTTGCAGCTAATTAAAAAAAAATCAACTCACTGCTCTTCCTTGGATTATTTCATGAGTTTCATTTGCAGTGGGGATGCTACTTCCCTCCTGGGGACATTTGGAATTCTGGGGCAATGGGACTTTTGTGATTGGGAGCCACCACTGGCACTGGGTGAGGGGCGGGCAGAGATTCTAAATATTTCCCGTTCTATAGGACAGCCCCACCCAGAATGCCAGGAGTACACTCACTTTAAGAACCATTTACCTTGAATTTTGTACATAATTTAAGGCTGTCTAGGGGGTCTTGTAACATCTCCCAGTGATAGGGATGTGCCTTGATGCTTTACACTTCAGCTGCTTTTATGCTTTCATGTACCCTATTTTAGGTGCTGCCAGACATAGGAAACCGTCAGGTAACTTAGCTGCCTGTCAGTGACAGGGAGAATGCAGGGTGCAGTTTGACTCTCTCTCTCTCTCTCTCTCTCTCTCTCTCTCTCTCTCACTCCTACGCTGTCAGTGCTGCCTGCCTTGACTTGAATGACTCTGCTTTAGTTGATTCCCAAGACAGGATGTTTCTTTTATTTATCTCTCTGTCTTGTGTAGTGCTGGAGGAATCTTGGATCTCTTTATCTCTCTCACAGGAATAATAAGTCTTTGTGCATCCTGCTTGAAACTGAAAATAAAGGTCTCCTTAACTTTTTGCCCTTTCACCTGGAACCAGGCCCTCTTACAGCTTTTAGTCAAAAGGGAGCCAGCTTGTACAATGGGATCAACACATCCTGACCAAAAGGGGGAAAAGAAGTATAACTAATAAAGTATCGGTGGCTGAGAGAGTTCAAATAGAGTCAAGAGGCTACTCTGGATGTCCCTCTTATGCAAGCTTCGGTTAGACATTCTTACCTATCATAGCTTGCCAACCCCAACCAAAACCATTCCAGCCAATCTTAAAGAACACCTAGGGCAGCAATACGTAAGACTCTATAAAGGTTCCATGCACTAAAATAACTTTGCTGAAACATACAACCTCCAGATGGGTCCCTGGACCAGATAATTCCTGAAACCTAGAGGGCCCAGCCTCTCCAGAACATCAACTAGTTCCATCTCCCTACCCCATATTGTTGACAGCCTCTTCCAACATGAAAAAGTTAGAATGGCCATAGTCCAAATACCCCTAAAGAGTGGGATAGAGAGATCAAAGGTCATGGTGGAGTTATACAGAGAAGGTAGGGTTTAACAAATGAGTATGGTTGCTGAATCATTAAATTGATATTTCTTTTAGTCCCCAGTATCGTGTTGATTGCGATGATAAAAAAATATCTATTCCTTCTAGCCTCCTATATTCTGGAGGAGCTAGAAGGAAAAATCTGAGAGGATCATATGGTAGCCCATGGCAAACACTGGAGTCTGTCCTGTAACTATTTGTTAAAGAATGCTTTGAAAACTATTGCTTTTCTTTCTTTGCTTTGTATATATGTTATATTATACAATAAAAAAAGTTTTAAAAAGTGGGGGGGCAGCTTGGTCTGGGAGGGAATGGTGTTTCTGACAGCCAGAGAAAGCAACAGGTTCCTGTTGGAATGATGGAGAGAGGTGCAGGGACATGGTTCCAGGAGAGAGGGTGAATCACAGTGGTCCTAGGGGGCTGTAGGGAATGGTGTGGATGTCTGTAGAGTTAGGGTGGGGCCTGCCAGTGGCCTGTGAGTGGAGCGGAGTAGACGACCAGTGTGTTTTGCATCACAGTAGCCTGAATTGGGGGTGCCGAATGACAATGGGGTGCAGCACATCAACCCAGGGATATGTGAAGGTGGGCACCCTGTGTGACAACCCAATGTTGAGATTTCCAGAGAGACCCATCAAAGGAGAAAGTTCTACTTTCTGCCATTTTGTGAGGGGATTGATGGACTTTGGCGTCAGTGTGTTTAGGAGGCAGCCTTAGGAGCCCCCGTACTGATGAAGCCTAGGGTGCATTTGAGTTGATGCAAGTAGTGGAGTTTCCAGATGGCCTAGCACACTGGTGCCCAGACCCAGCACGTTATCAGAGACACCTGGAGGGCTTTTTCAACCATGGGTGGGATCAGATTGCCCTAACCAGGGTGGGACCCATGAATTTGCACACCTAACAAGTTGCCAGGTATGGCAGATGCTGCTATTTAGGGGTCACGCTTAGAGAATAACCAACCAAGTGTAATAAGAGGTAAGCAATGAATCCAATTAGTGTCCTCAAAATGGAACTAAGATATGACAATAAGATGACAAAATAATGCTGATTGTATGTTAAGAACATTAATCTCTTCCCAGTTTGATGGATCACCATGTCAAAGTTTGTAAGTTCTAGAAAGGGTTAAGCAAGTTTGGCCAAAATACTCTTGAGCAATAAAATGATAGTAGAGAGTTTCATTAAAATCTAATTCCTCTGCATTTTGGGAATTTGTTCACTATAAACAGGAAGAGTGTTTCAAAACTGAGTGTTGGCTCTTTCTAATTTTGAATCCTTGTAACTGACTTGGTAAAGAAAGTCCGTTTACCAACTTTTATCTATAAAAGAAAATAAGGCAAGGGTTTGAGCTGTCCCCTTTCACTGTTAAGGGTTTCCCTTTTCATTTAAAGATGACTATCAGTGGGCCTAATGAGAGTAGGCAAGCTCTTATTTTGTTTTCTTTCTACCGTTCTTGGTATTAGGTTTTGGTCACAGGTGTAAAAATAACTTAAAAAATAAATAAATAATGAATAAGTAAACAAGAGAATGCTAGACTGGCCCATAACAAAAACAAAACTGTATAACTATATGCTTCAGGAATATCATGAATGATCTGTAAATAAACTCCAGGTCTTTAATGGATGTGATATCTTTGACCTAAGGAAAGATTTACTTTTTGCAAAACCAGGGTGGGGTGGTGGGGTGGGGTGGGATGGGGTAGGGTGGGGAGGGCTTTAAAATGCAGATATGTAAATTTCAGAAGGAAGGGCTCTTAATTATCCTTCCTAGTGTGGTAGGCAGCCCAGTCATCCAGTTGGTTCTTAAAAAGTCCTTAGAAGGATTA
>PVIY010024020.1:0-40897 GCA_004026745.1 Myrmecophaga tridactyla | reverse complement strand
AACTTCCCCAAGTTGAATTCTTGATATTCTCACAAGCAGTGTGGACAACCAAAGCTATAGGCTGAGCCCCCAGTCTTGGGGTTTGTTCATATGAAACTTAACCCCGCAAAGGATAGGTCAAGTCTACTTAAAATTTAGGCCTAAGAGTCACCCCCAAGAGAGCCTCTTTTGTTGCTCAGATGTGGCCCCTCTCTCCAGCCAACACAACGAACAGTCTCACCACCCTACCCTTCTCTACGTGGGACATGACTCCCAGGGGTGTGGAACTTCCTGGCAATGTGGGACAGAGATCTTGGACTGAACGGAGACTCAGCATCAAGGGACTGAGAAAAACCCTAGAATGAGCTGAGACTTAGCATCATGGGATTGAGAAAATCTTCTCGACCAAAAGGGGGAAGAGTGAAATGAGACAAAGTGTCAATGGCTGAGAGATTCCAAACAGAGTCGAGAGGTTATCCTGGAGGTTATTCTTATGCATCAAGTAGATATCGTCTTGTTATTCAAGATGTAATGGAGAGGCTGGAGGGAACTGCCTGAAAATGTAGAGCTGTGTTCCAGTAGCCATGTTTCTTGAGGATGATTGAATAATGAAACAGCTGTCACAATGTGACTATGTGATTGTGAATACCTTGTGTCTGATGCTCCTTTTATCTACCTTGTCAACAAAGGAGTAGAACATATTGAATAAAAATAAATAATAGGTGGAACAAATGCTAAAATAAATTTAGTTCAAATGCTAGTGATCAATGAAAGCAAGGGGTAAGGGATATGGTAGGTATAATCTTTTTTTTTTTTTTCCTTTCCTGTGTTCGTTTTCTTTCTTTTTCTATTGTCTTTTTATTTCTTTTTCTGAATTGATGCAAATGTTCTAAGAAATGATGAATATGCAACTAAGTGATGATATTGTGAATTACTGATTATGTAAGTTGTTTTATTTTTGTTTCTTTATTTTTTAATTAATAAATAAATTATTAAAAAAAAGAATAACCTTTTTCGACTCTCTTTGGAATCTCTTAGCCATTGACACTTTATTTTGTCTCAATTCTCTCTTCCCCCTTTTGGTTGAAAAGGTTTTCTCAATCCCTTGGTGCTGAGTCCCAGCTCATTCTAGAATTTCTGTCCCACATTGCCAGGAAGGTCCATGCCCCTGGGAGTCATGTCCCATGGAGAGAGGGAGAGGGCAGTGAGTTTGCTTGTCGTGTTGACTGAGAGAGAGAGGCCACATCTGAGCAACAAAAGAGGTTCTCTTGGGAGTGACTCCTAGGCCTAATTTTAAGTAGGCTTAGCCTATCCTTTGCAGGGTTAAGTTTCATATGAACAACCCCCAAGATTGGGGGCTCAGCCTATTGCTTTGGTTGTCCCCCTGCTTGTGAGAATATCAAGAATTCTCCACTTGGGGAAGCTGAATTTTCCCTCTTTCTCACCATTCCCCCAAGGGGACTTTGCATATACTTTTTTATTCACTGTTCAGATCCTTCTGGGATTTATCAAGGCATCACTCTGGACAAACCTACAAAATCTCATGCCCTACTCAAGGTTCCATGTAGTTACGGTGTTCAATTAAGCTGTCCACATAAGTTATATTAGGAAATGCACTAGTCAAAATATAAATCTTGTACCAAATAAATATTTTTTGCTTTAGTCTCACACATAAGTTAAAGTTTTAAAATATTAATTACCTTCTATTTTCAACACCCTGCATTATTGACATTCCTTTGTTCTTCCTCATGCAAAACGTTTTTAAATTTGTACATTTAGTCACTATCATTATACACTCTAGGCATTCCTAGATTACTCCATCTCAGTCTTTGTCATTTATCTTTCCTTCTGATTTCATTTGTGCCCCCAGGCCTCGTCCCGCTATCATTCTCACATTCAGCTTCATTTAGTGTTCTAACATTGTATTACAGTTGTAGTATTGTGCTGTCCATTTCTGAATTTTTACAATCAGTCCTGTTGCACAATCTGTATCCCTCCAGCTCCAATTACCCAGTATCTACCCTATTTCTATCTCCTGATGACCTCTGTTCTTAACTGAAATTATCCAAGTTCATTCATTAATGTTAGTTCATATCAGTGAGACCATACAGCATTTGTCCTTTTGTTTCTGGCTAATCTCACTCAGCATAATGTCCTGAAGGTCCATCCATGTTGTTACATATTTCATAACTTTATTCTGCCTTACAGCTGTCTCAGTGTTTTAATTTATGTTTCTGTTGTGAATAGGATTGAACTTCTTTTTATATTTAATAATTAGTTGTGTTTCCTTCTGTTGTATTGTCTGTTTGTATCCTTTGCTTTTTTTTTGTCTTTTATTGATGTGTAGGAATACTTTATATATTGGGGAAGTTAGCTTTTTTTTTATGATTTGAGTTTTAAATCTTTTTTTCCAAGAAAGGCCTTTCTTGTCAAGATAATGAGAATTCTCACGTGGTTCTTGTGGTAGTACTTTTAGGTTTCCTTTTTTTCCCCCCACATGTAAATCTTTGATGCATCTAGAATTTATTTCAGTGAAAGGTATGAGACATGGATCCAACTTTTTTCTTTTCAAATAGCATGTAGTTGGCCTAACATATTTTGAGTTATCTTTTTCCCTTGAATATTGAGGCACCATCTTGATCATTTGCTAAATTCTCTGTTTATTTGGGGTAATTTCTGGATTTTTTGTGTTGTTCCACCACTCTGCCACACAACACAATGCCACAGTGTTTTAATAATTATAGTTTATTGTTTTAATAGTTGGTAAGTTTAGTTCCCTTTTTTTACTCTTTTCAAAGGTTTTCATAATTCTTGTTTATTTTTCCATTGGCACCTTAGAATCAGTTTAAAATCTAAAGTCTAGTACAAAAAAAAATTCTCTAAGTATTTTTATTGCATCCGTGTTCAATTTAGAGATTATTTTAGAGAGAATTGATACCTTTGTGCTGTAGAGACTTCTATTCAAGATCATATAGGCTTTTCCATTTGTTCCAGTATTCTTTTTCATCCCTTGGGGCATTTTAAAGATTTTTTTTTTCATAGAGCTATTGCACTTTTCTTGAGAGGTTTGTATTTGATGTTTATTTGTTTGGTTGTTGCCCGCCCCTCCCCCCCCTTTTTTTAGGTGCACAACATATTTTTATTAAATGAATAGATGCAGAGAAAATTATATTAATATATATCTTTCTAATAATCTAACTAGAAAGAAAGTAAAGTACCATCAAATCCTCTGCTTTTCTCCAAGCCTACCAATGAAAACCTAACATTTCTTTACATTAAAATTCAATGAAACAAAAACAAGCACAGTAAGTAATGTATTGTTTGCCAAGGATGACTAAGAGCCAGAAAAGATCATGGGCTTGAAGAGTAATGAAGAAACAGCTCCTCAATAGCTACAGTATGGTGGTGGAAAAACTAATCAGAACTGTAAAAATAACACTTTCTGACAATACATGTATAATTTGTACCTAACATGATGTTGCACTGATTAGAATGGTAACAGATCGAGAACAAAAAGGTGTTAATGCATTTTTTTAATGAAACAAATGACTTTATGGAGAAAAATGAAATAACACATTGCATAGAGGATCATTCAGCTGATGAGTTTTACTTCATTGGTTCCCCACTCCTAGATTTCATGGAACTACAAAGAAAAAAGGTTTGCTGCCTCTCCTATGAGTGAGTTAAGCCGACTTCCATCCATCCTTTTAGATGATGGACGAGACAGGGCATGTTGCCCTTGTGATATAAGTTTTTTGAGATTATTAAATGTTTTGAGAATGCCTCAAGACTGTTCTACACAGCTTGTCAATATGGAGAAATTGGATCAGACAACCTACATTAAAGAACCAGAAATATACGAAACACCAGATTTTAGGCAATGGACAGAAGGCAGCACAGGACTTGTGATCCCAGAGAAAAGGGCAAAGAAATAGGGGAGCCCTGTGATTGCATGAACTTATCATCTGGGGGCATCTTCTAGGTTGTAGTGCAAGGAGGCAGAAGCCAGACAGAATCCTGGTCGTTTTGCTGAATTGAGAAGACAGAGACTGGAGTTCAGAGAAGCCAAGGGCGAGAATTTGCAGGGGAAGGTAGTGGAAAGGAGGGATCTATGCAGAGAATCGCAGAAACATCCGCTCAAGCCTTTTGCTAGGTATTGATCTGTGTATTTGTGAGAAGAATCACAAGGGAAATTACAAAGAGTTTTTAATGGAATGGTAATGAAAACGCAACCTTAAAAATGTAGCAATGCTGCTAAAGCATTCTTGGAGGGAAATTTATATTAACATAACTTGGGGGATGTTGCTATGGCATTCTTGGAAGGAAATTTATGGTATCAAATACTTATATTAACAAGGAATAAAGAAATCAGTGGTCTAAGTTTCTATCTCAAGAACTAGACAAAGAAGAGAAAATTAACCCGGTGTAATCTAAAGGGAGGAAAACTGTTCTATCGATGATAACTTGTGGCAGGATCAAAGGAGTAAAAGAAGTCGTAGAAGAAGTTGTGTGGTAAAAAAATATGATAAACAGGGTGTTGAAGTATCAAATCAGGGAGTTTCAAGGAGAAATGCTGATGAATAACATCAGATACTTCATCAGGGTCAAAGAGAACAAAAAAATGTCATTTGTAAAAGACATTAATAACTTTAGAGAAAGCAATGTCAATAAAGTTAAGAGTTTGGGGAGAAAATGAGATATATATGTATAGAAAGGATAGATTATTAGTTGAGGAAGTTTTGTGGTGTAAAGTAGAGTGATAGCTGGAAGAAGCAGCCATATTTTTTTTTCCAGTTTAGGGGAAACTTTGCATATCTTCTAGTCCTGCAAAATTCTGCCCTAGCTGCACACCCTGTGTGTATCTAAGCATTCATAAAGAGTTCAGTCCTGAAATGCCATCAAGATTCTGACAACTCATTTTTCAACTGACACCCCAAATTAAGAACTTTCCTTCTCCTCATATACCTAGTAAATCTGAAGCTACTTCGACATGACTGTTTCTTTCCCTACCTAATTTTAGACATTTTGCCAAGGAAATACCTTCCTTATTTTGTTGCATGTGATAGTTTTAAGTTGAAATAAGTGCCCTTCCGAGGGTGTGGGCAAGAGAAAGCAGGCTCTAAATGAATGTGGGGATGTGGGGTGGGGGGAGAGTATGTTTCTGGGAACAGGGGTGAGGATGAGAGCTGTATCACTTGCCCTCAATAAAGCTTTGCTTGAGTCTATAGGATTTAAATGTACACTGTTGTCAATAGAATTAGAAGTCTTTTGAATTGTTTGAAGGGGAGCCCAATTGTACTTAAAATATTGATTATTAAAGTGATGAACTGTATACAAAGTTTCCACAGAAGGAAGAGAGAAATATGAGAACTGGTTGGCTCACATTGTGTGATTCTAGGACACAGAGTTTGTCACTTTTGGTCATGGCAACAAATCTGCATCTCTTACAAACTATCTTAGAAGTTCAGATATGCTTTTATTTTTGTTAATTGACGATTGCACTTTAACCATTAAATTGTATCTTAACAGATTATATATATATATAATATATACCTCTAAAGATTATAATGTGATATGAATAATTGAGATTAATTTATGCATTATTTCTTTCTCAAGGATGCGTTTTTCAATAGACCTCCAGGTTTCAGTAATACTTATGCTTAGTTGACTTCAACTGACCTGGGAAAAAACATAACCTAAAATCAAAAACAGAATTTAAAGTGCCATCTAATTCACCAAGAATTGGGACCCTCCAAAATGTGCCAGCTCAAGATGCATTCCCTTTAATGTTGAACCCTTCACACCAGAGATCAGACTTAAGTCAATAAAGCTGTAATTTCACTTTGGAATTCTGAAGCTGGTTACTTAATTCATTCACTTATTCAACAAGTACTTATTGAGCCCTTGCTATCAATGATAAATAAGACAGAACATTGGGGTGGGGAGAGAGGCAGAATAGAACCCAAGATAGTGATGGACGACCTCATGAGGAAAGTAAAGCAGAATGATGTGACAGTGGTTACTGGTGGAGACACAGCAGGTTTGGGCTGAAAACTGAATGATGGAAGGGCTCTACTTTAAGAAGATTTGGAAAAAATGTCCCAGGAGAAGGAGTAGTAAGTGCAGAGGTCCTATGGCATGACTTAGTCTTGCCACCTGGAAGAACAAAGAGAAAAAGACCGGGATGGCTGGAACAAATCAGGGGCAAAGGAGAAAGGAAGTGAGTGGGGGTAGGGGCAGGAGTTAGAGCGTGTAGGGTGTCACCAGCTTTGGTAAGGAGTTTGAGTTTTATTTAGACGTGTTGCTGGGTTTTAACCAAAAGAAGGCTGATTGACGTGTTGCATCCCTCAGGCTTCTGTTCAGAGAATGAATTATAGGGGAGTAAGGGTGGAAGGAGCCAGTGAACAGATGAGAGATGATAGTGGTTCCAGTGGGAAATAGCAAAATGGATGTATATGCTCATGGATTGGAAGTGGACTGTAGGGAATCTGGACTAGGTCTTAGGTTTGGGGCCTCAACAACTAAGACAATGGCCATGAAAATGACCAGAATGAGAAAAGCTGGGGGTGAGAGGTGAAAACTCAAGTTTGTAAAGTGCTTTTTACATTTGAGAGGCATCCATGATCAAGTAGGAATTAGATAAACAAGCAAGTCAGGAGTACATGTTGGGACTAAAGATACAAATTTGGGAATCACCAACCTATAGATATTTAAACCCTTGGAAGTAGATGAAATGCTTTCTACTATACTCTCATAAACTTCAACTGCTTCCTTATAATATGTTTAATTATACTGTTTTTATCTGCCTCCTATATCCAAAGAACAGGAAGATCTTGAAACTAGGGACCAGTCTAGTTACCTTATTGTATCCTCCTACATCTTCCACAGTGTTCTGCTCACAGTGAGTCACCAAGAAATTAAGACCACACATCAGAAATTTCAGGGTCCAACAGTAGTGGATTGAATAGTGACCCCTCCACCCAAAATTCATGTCCACTCAGAACCTCAGAATGTGGCCTTATTTGGAAATAGGGGCTTTGCAGGTGTAATTTTGATGAGGTAATACTGGATTGGGATGGGCCCTAAATCCAATGACTGGTATCTTTATAAAAAGAGGTGAGGACACAGAGACACAGAAGAGACAGAGACACAGAGAAAGGGCATGTGAAAATTGATCAGGGTACACTACATGCCAAGAAATACCAATGACAGCTAAGAGTCACCAGAAGCTAGCATGAGGCAAGGGAGGATCCTTCCCTGTGTTCATTTTTAAAAGCTTATAGAAACATAAAGTAGCTCTGAAGCTATGAAAGTGAGCAGTACCCTATACAGGCACTGTTTAAGAAGTTGAAAAAGTAATCAGATATCAAGTAGAGATAAGAATGAAGCTGATCTGGATAGGACTAAGGTATATCAGAAGACTGGGTAAAGGATGATATCGTTCATATTTCAAAACTTCAACTTTTGTGGGAGGCTAAAGGGAGAAATATTTATTTAGTGCAAAATTTATATTTTGGGTAGTGCATTTCCTAATTTTACTTGTATGGTCAGTTTAGTTGAACACCATAAATATAGGAAATCTTGAATAGGGCATGAGATTTTATTGGTTTGTCTAGGTTACTGTGATGCCCCAGTAAATCCCAGAGTGATTTGGACAATGACTAAAGAAGCATTTGCAAAGTCCCCTTGGGGGAATGGGGAGAAAGGGTAAATATTCAACTTCCCCATTTGGGGAATTTCTGATATTCCTGTAAGAGATGGGCTGAGCCCTGTTTGAGAGGTTTTTCTTATGCCTTATACAAATATCCCCTTTTTAGTTTATAGTATATTGGAGTGGCTAGAGTGAAGTACGTGAAACTGTTGAGCTGTGTTCCAGTAGCCTTGTTTTTTGAAGATGATCGTATAATGATAGAGCTTTTACAATGTGACTGTGTGATTGTGAAGACCTTGTGCCTGTTGCTCCTTTTATCTAGGGTATGGACAGATGAGTAAAAATATGGATAAAAAATAAACAAATAATAGGGGTAACAAAGGTTAAAATAAACGATAGATGGAAGTATTAGTGGTCAATGAGAGGGAGGGGTAAGATGTATAGTATGTATGACTTTTTTCTTTTTTCTGGAATGATGCATATATTAAAAAAAAGATTGTGGTGCTGAATACACAGCTATTTGATGATATTGTGAGCCATTGATTGTGCACCATGTATGGAATGTTTGTATATTTGGAATGTTTGTATGTTGTTTTATCAATAAAAATATATAAAAAAGAAAAATAAGTAGCTAAAAATCATAATAGCAATGGTCTAGTATCTTTAAATAATATTTTCTTCTTAGTACATGGCATTCCTCTGCAAACCCTAACTGAAATCTCGTTTTGAGTTTCCCATGAAAAAACAGATCTAGTCTATGAGAAGCAAATAAAACATTGCCCCAGACTATGGGACACCAAGAGAAAGAAGACCCTCATGGCTGTTAACTTAAGATCATTGAAGTTCTACACGTAAGAAGTAACCCTGAGAAAAGTAAGACGTGACCAAAGAATCAGGAAAACAGGACATGATAACAAAGACTGAGATTAAGCAATATGTGACTGTGTCTTAGGTTAATTGTAACCAGAGATCCACTTCTGCTACCTATAAAAACTCTATGTCCTCACTTAGAGCTCGTTTTGGAAAGATTCTTCCGGTTCCTTGCCCAGTGCAGTTGCTATAAAATCACCTTTACGCTGAGAGATAGGTTTCTGCTTTGTAGCACCATGTCAGATGGGCCCTTTCATGGAAAAGGCCGTGCTTGCAGTATCACCTGGAGACTTCAGAAGGAGCATGGTCTTACAGATACCTTGATTTTACATTTCTAGCTTCCTGAACTATGAGAGAATAAATTTCTATTGTTTTAAACCTCCCAGTTTGTGGTAGTTTGTTATGGCAGCTAATATTCTATTCCATTTCCACTTCTCCTCTTTTCCTCCTTTCTTAATAACAGAACCCTAATTTTGTTTGCATGGCCACATACCCCACCAAATAACAATTTCTTAGCCTTAATACCTAGATAAGGTCATATGTCACAGTTCTGGCCCAATAGATGTAAGCAGGTGCCTGCTGGGGATTTCCAGGGAATTTTGTTTCCTGATAACAAGACTGTTCCTTCCTTCTAGTTGCTTTCTTCCTTTTTGTCCCTTCCTGGTATGTGGGAGTGAGGCTCAAGTGGTAGGGGTGTCTTGTCCTTACAAAATGATCAGGAGAATGACACTAGCTGCTCTAGCCCGAGGCTGCCTACATCCTGACTTGTGGTGAGAAAAAGAATTCCCACGGTGGGGGAATTCAGTTACTTGCTGCTGAACTCAAGCCTAACCAGAACATGTTTGGTGAAATAGTGAAGGGGATTTGAGGACTTTGGGATTAAGACTTTGGAACAAAGTTTGCACTAAACCAGTCTAAGGACTGAGCCTGTGTGGGCAGGGACCCACTGGGCGTCTGCATGCTAGGCTGAGAGAGCCTGAGTTAGTGCCATTGCATCGTCCTCTGAACTTGTCCCCTTTTTGGAACAGGTGGAAAGATATGTGAGCCATACAGATATGGATCATAAGCAAAACCCTAGGAGTGGCAGAGCAACAAAATAGAAAAAAGTTTTGGCTCCCAGATGCTGTACCACCCACTACCTGGACTGCTTATGTCTGCACGACTAAGTAAGACTGAAGTGGAAGACTTATATCTCATTTAAATCAATGTCATTTAGGGTCTAATGAATATTCATCTAAATTATCCTAGGAAAGTATAATTAGCTTCACTTTGTTAAGATTTCTCAGTCTATGAAAAAACTGATAGTGTATTTTACCACTAAAAGCAAAACAGTATTTGTATAAATCCTGATGTGGAATAAGGATAGATTAGGAACTTGTCTAGCTAATTTAAGAAGAAAAGGAATTATGAGAAAGTTTTAAGAGCTTATAGAATCTCTAGGAGGATCTGGGAACAAGATCTGGATACTATAAAAACAAGAGTAGCAGCCAGGAAGAATGTCCAGCAGGAGGTCTACCGCCACTGCCAGCTCAGCACCGATGACACTTGGACCTGACACCACCTCCTCTCCAGAGCTGCTCCAGGGCACTAAAGACTTCCGGCATCTTGCTAATAAGAGGAGCCAATTTCCCTACTCCCTTCCTGTTGCTCATTTTTAACTCCTGACAAGTGGCATGCAGGCTGGACAGAACCTAGACCACCTTCAAAACTCAAACTGCAAAGAATCTAGACATTACAGCTTTTTAATATTCCAGGTTCTGCAATAGGAAAGCATCCTAGAAGGGCATGGAAGAGGCCGTGAATGAACCTGCCACAGAGAATGACACTAGTTTAAGTCCATGAAAGCTTTTCACTCGGAAATAGAGCAGACTGCTTGTTTTTAGGCATTTTTGAAATACTTCTGAAGTGTGAAGGAGAGAAATCCTTACTAATTTGGTAACTTGCTTTATTTTCATAAACTTCTTTTGCAAATTAAATTAGTAAATGTTGCTGCTTCTTGAAGTCTGTCATTCCATTGTAATCCCCAGCTTTCTATACATTATAGTTCACATTTTTAAATTTCAAAAACATTGGAAACTTAATCATCTTGGGTAATGTGTTATCATAAAATAAATGAGACACTCCCCTAAGGCTTTGCTTTCTGTTCTCTTCTGGCTGAATACCCTTTCCCTGCATGATGGTTCATTAAATGTGTCAAAGTGGCTAGGTTATGCTTTCCAGTTGTTTGGTTAAGCAAGCTCTTGCCTGATTGTTACTGTGAATGTATTTCATAGATGGATTTGTACTTGTCAGTTGATCACATCTCTGGCGGATTGTACCCACAATCAACAGAGAAGATTGCTCTCAGCAGTGTTTATTAGTTGGGGTTCTCTGGAGAAACAGAACCAACAGGAGATATCTGTAAATGTAAGATTTATGAAAATGTCTCATGCAAACATGGGGATGCAAGAGTCCAAAATCCATAGGGCAGCCTGTGAGGCTGGCAACTCTGATGAACTCCATAGGAGAGGATTGCTGGGTGAAGAAGCAGTGAAAATTCTCTCTTCTCCCATAAAATTACTCAGTTGATTGGATCAAATCTTACTGGTTGGATTCTCTCATTTGAGAAAGACATACCCTTAGTTGATCATAGATGTCATCAGTCATAGATACAATCAACTGACTCATGTTTTTTTTTTTTTTTTTAATTTGCATATGGGCAGGAGGCACCAGGGATCGAACTCCAGACCTCCAGCATGGCAGGTCGGCGCTCTGCCTGCTGAGCCACGGCAGCCACCCTGACTCATGGTTTGATAAATCAGCCTTCTGGTTCATCAACCAACCAGCTGGGCATCATCACTTGGCCAAGTTGACACCAGAGTCTAACCATCACAGTCTACCCCTTGTCAAATTGGCAGCCGTACACATCACTGTAAACCATGCTTAATCTCTAAATAGAACACATTAATAGACATATGTTTCACCTAACAATACTCAACTGTCCTGTATAACAACAACTCTCCAGAATAGGGTGCAAGATCTTAGGTAACACTCACTCTTAAACTTGATATCATATAACTTGAATACTATAACATGAACAATACAACTTATGCCATATGATAAGAAGAAAATAAGATATTTGCTTTATATATAAATACAAACATAGTCATAACAAAACAAGAAGGAAATATTCATACCATGAGAGTCCTCGTTTCCTTAACTGGTCACATAGTCATACTTCATATTTCTCACTACCTTCTCCCACCACCCATTCCAGGTTTCCTATACCCTCAGCAAGCCCTTAAGTTGGCTGTGGTTCTTTGCCTGGTGGGGTGACCCAAATCTTCATTCCTGAAGTTTCTGGGCCATTGATAGTCCTGCCTGGATTGGGTTTTTGCAGTTTTCCATTGACTTTAATCACAGAGCATGGTAGGGCTAAGAAATGCCCTATGGGATCTCCAGTGTTCCAGGAAGACATTTCTTTATCTCTATTGTGTAGTTGCAGTCCTATTTCCCCTCGATAAGATCAGTTGCCCTAGATAGCACAGTAATCCCCTTCCTTGCCTATTGATTCAGAGGCATGAGAAACCCAAAGTAGCCAGGTGGCAGTCTTAACTTCTAGTTCAATGGAATCATTGTGTCTCCTAGTGAAGCACTCCTTTTGGAACTAAGACCTGCAGACCTGCAGAGCTTAAAGTTTCAGGGATAGGAAGCAAATTTTTTTCTAATGAATTACTAGATGCCACTCTCATTTCCACACCTTGATTCCTGGACCTGTGAATCCTGGCTATGAGAGAAACAATACCATGGAGTAGACACTGATTTAGAGCATACACACCTTTCGGAGAACATTGCCCCAGCCCTGCAAGGTATTACCACTTAGTTGGCACAGTAATTAGGTCTTCAAAGAGCCATTCTATTGTTCTATCAATCCAGCTGCCTCTGGATGATGGGGAACATGGTAAAACCAGAGAATTCCATGAGCATGTGCCCATTCCTACACTTCATTTGCTGTGAAGTAGGTTCCTTGATCAGAAGCAATATTATGTGGAATACCATTATGGTGGATAACGTATTCCATAAGTGCACAGATGGTAGTTTTGGCAGAAGCATTGCATGCAGGGAAGGCAAACTCATATCTGGAGTATGGGTCTATTCCACTTAGAACAAATCGCTGCCCCTTCCATGATGGAAGTAGTCCAATGTAATCAACCTACCACTATGTAGTTGGCTGATCACCTCAGGGAATGGTCCCATATCAGGGACTGAGTGTGTGCCTCTGCTGCTGGCAAACTGGGCACTCAGCAGTGGTCGTAATCAGATCAGCCTTGGTGAGTGGAAGTCCATGTTGCTGAACCCATGCATCCCTACCAGCAGGCCTACTTTGTTCATGAACCCGTTGGGCATTGGTAGGAGTGGATGAGGAAAGAGGATGTCTTGTATCCACAGGACAGGTCATCTTATCCACTTGATTATTAAAACCTTCCTCTGCTGAAGTCATCCTCTGGTGAGCATTCACATGGGATGCAAATATCTTCATGCTTTGTGACCACTCAGAAAGGTCCAGCCATATACCTCTTCCCCAGACCTCTTTGTTGCCAATTTTCCAATCAAGTTCCTTCCAAGTCCCTGATCATCCAACCAAATCATTAGCAACAGCCCATGAGTCAGTATGCAAATACACTAGTTTAGAACTAGTTCTAGTTAGTTCTCTTATGAAGCAAAATGAACAACCAGGTGCACCGCTCAAAGTTCCACCCACTGGGAGGATTTCCTCTCACCACTGTCCTTTAAGGACATCCCAGAAAGGGGCTATAGTGCTGCAGCTGTCCACTTCCAGGTGGTCCCTGCCTATCATGAAGAACCATCTGTAAACCAAGCCTGAGATTTCTCTTCCTCAGTCAACTGACTGTAAAGAATTCCCCAAGAGGCCCTGGCTCTAGTCTGGGAAAAAAGGAGGTAATGTGGCAGAATTAGGGGCCATGGATATTTGGGCCACTTCTTCATGTAACTTACTTGTGCCTTCAGGACCTGCTCAAGCCTTATCTCATATATACGATTTCTATTTTATGATGGAGCATTGCTGTGGATGCCTAACTTTATGGCTTGGTGGGTCAAACAACACCCAGCTCATGATAGGCAACTCCAGTCTCATGGTAACTTGGTGGCCCGTGTTTAAACATTCAGTTTCTAGTAAGGCCCAGTAGCAGGACAAAAGCTGTTTCTCAAAAGGAGAGTGGTTATCTGCAATGGATGGTAAGGCTTTACTCCAAAATCCTAAGGGTCTGCATTGTGATTCTCTTACATGAGCCTGTCAAAGGCTCCAGACAGCATCTCTATTTGCCACTGACACTTCCAGCACCATTGGATCTGCTGGATCTATGGCCCATGTGGCAGAACAGCTTGCATAACAGCCTGGACCTGTCACAGAATCTCCTCTTGTTCTGGTCCCCACTCAAAACTAACAGCTTTTCTGGCCATTCAGTAAATGGGCCAGAGTAGCACACCCAAATGAGGAATATGTTGTTTCCAAAATCTAAAGAGGCCAACTGGGTGTTATGCCTCTTTTTTGGTCATAGGAAGGGCAAGATGCAACAGCTTATACTTCACCTTAGAAGGAATATCTTGACATGCCCACACCATTGAATACCTAGATATTTCACTGAGCTGAAAGTCCCCTTTATTTTTGTTGGATTTATCTCCCATCCCCTAACACACAAATGCCTTATCAATAAGTCTAGAGTAGTTGCTACTTCTTGTTCACTAGGTCCAATCAACATGATATCATCAATATAATGGATCAGTGTGATGTCTTGTGGGAGGGAGAAATGATTAAGGCCAATGCGGACAAGATTATGATTAAGACTGAAAGTTGATATACCCCTGAGCTAGGACAGTGAAGGTATACTGCTGGCCTTGCCAGCCGAGTGCAAACTATTTCTAGTGGTCCTTACTAAGAGCTATTGAGAAAAAAGCATTTACCAGATTAATAGCTGCATTTCAGGTACCAGGGGATGCGTTGATTTTCTCAAGCAATGATACCACACCTTGACAGCAGCTGCAATTGTTTTTGTAACCTACTGTCATCCTCCAAGACCCATCGTGTTAAAAGGTGTGTCCTCTGGATTCCTGGGATATGTATGCAGGTCTTCCATGGTAAATGCACTTTAACATTCCAATCTCTCTAAGCCTTTGGATCCCCCCTCATCTACATTATACCAGGGCAGTTCTGGCATCTCAACCTCAGGTGATGTCAGCCTCCTTTGGATCCATGTTTCAGTCAACCATCCAAACAAACTGTTAACACCTTTTCTAACCCCTTGAGTTACAACATCTAAGGCACAGTATCTGCTTAGTGGGCCCATATCAATAAATTTAGCTTGATCTAACTTTATATTCTTTCCACCATTATCCCACACTCTTAATATCCATTCTCATGCATATTCCCCTGATTTCTGTCTACATAGATTGGAAAACTCATGCAGTTCTTTTGGAGTAAAGTATACCTCATCACGGGTCATACTTCGTACCTCACGTTTTGGGGCCTGTTGGAGCTTAAATTATAGATCTTGAAGAAAAAATCGGTGGTATGGGTGGGTCATGAAAAGAACTAGAAATATCTTTCAAGCCAGTTGCCTCAGGGCATTCCATTGCCATTTCATCTGGTGAAACAGGATTAATCTCTCCAGACAGAGGAGTGAGGGTTATTCCCCCAGGGGAGATGGTTGCAGGTTTTGCAGGCACTAAAGGGTTAATATCTTTAGGTGGATGTTGGATGGCGGACCCCTCAGTGTGGACTGGAGGTCAGGAATCTCTTTCCTCACCACAGGCTGGAGATTGGGTAGTTTTCTCCTCAGGGCAGGCTACAGGTGGGGTGGCTGTTTCCTCAGGATAGACCATTACAGGTCCATCTAAGAAAGACTCAGCAGAATCCAGGGTTTCCATGTCCCCACTGCCCTCATTATCAACCCATATGTTCCCATCTCAAGTTGCAGGACCCCATTCTTTTCCAATCAAAACTCTTACTTTAAAAAAAAAATATATATTTTTGTAGACAAATCTTCACACACATACAGTCCATCCACAGTATATAATCAATGACTCACAATATCATCACATAGGTGTGTATTTATCACCATGATCATTTTTTAGAACATTTGTATCACTTCAGAAAAAAAAAATAAAAAGGAAAAGTAAAACTCATGCATTCCATACTCCTTACCTCTCCTTCTCATTGATCACTATCATTTCAATCTGCCCCATTTTTTTTTTTACCCCTTATCCCTCCCATTATTTATTTGTTTATTTTCCCTTATTGTTTGTACTTATCTTTCCATATCCTGGATAAAAGGAGCATCAGACACAAGGTTTTCACAATCACACAGTCACATTGTAAAAGCTATATAGTATACAGTTGTCTCCAAGAATCAAGGCTATTGGAACACAGTTCAACAGTTTCAGGTATTTCCCTCGAGCCACTCCAATGCAACATAAACTAAAAAGGGATAATATATAATGTATAAGAATAACTTCCAGGATAACCTCTCAACTCTGTTTGAAATCTCTCAGTCACCGAAACTTCATTTTGTCTAATATCTCTCTTTCCCCGTTTGGTGAACAATGCTTTCTCAATCCCATGATGCCAGGTCCAAGCTCATCCTGAGGGTCCTGTTCCACGCTGCCAGGGAGATTTACACCTTTGGGAGACAAGTCCCATGCAAGGGGAAGGGCAGTGAGTTCATCTGCCAAGTTAACTTAGAGAGAGAGCAAAACCATTACTTTAACAGCAGACACCCTGAGAGGTTGAATATTTAGTTTATGTTGTAAATCTGCTACTTGCACAACGAGACTCTGGGTCTGTTTTCAGAGATCTCAAATCTGTGACCAAAGGAAATAAGATTTTATTTCAGGGCACACATAGAAACATTTGCATTTTCTCATATCGTGTTTACATTGCAAATTTGAGCCATCAGCTCATCCCTTTCTCTCATAACTGTATCCAGTGTATCTAAGAACAGCCAGCCGACATCGTAACTCTTAACTCGCCAAAACTCCATTAAGGTGTCCAAAACACTCTTGCCCAGAGCCTTGCCTTCATATAAGTATACAATCAGAAGAATCTAACAGTGATATTTTCTGTATCTCTATTGCCAAGTCACACATGGACTGTGAGTGCCAACTTGATTATTTGAAATAAAGTCATTGGTACCTTTGATCTAATCAAGGCAGAAAACCAATTGCAAAAACCTATTTTTTAATATTCTGTTTCTCACAAACCACTCCAGTTACCAAGCTGTGTTAGTTAGGGTTCTCTAGAGAATCAGAACCAACAGGAGAGATCTTTAAATATGAGATATAGAAAAGTGTCTCACATAACCGTGGAGATGCAAGAATCCAAGATCCTTAGGGCAAACTACAAGCTGACAGCTCCCATGAAGTTCCTTGACTAACTCCACAGGAGTGGCTTGCTGGCTGAAGAAGAAATGAAAATTCTCTCTTCCCCCTCCAAAGTCTTTAACTGAATCAAATCCAACTCATTGAATTCTCTTGTCTGTGGAAGACACACACTTAAGTGATCGGAGATGCAATCAACTGTAGATGCAATCAATCAAATGAATATTTAATAAACCAGCTTTCTGGTTTATCAGCCATGAAATATCCTTGCAGTAATGGTTAGACCAGTGTTTGCCTGACCAGATAACTGGGCACCACTACCTGGCCAAGTTGACACCAGAACCCACCCATCACAACCATGAGAGGAGTTTCTTCATTCAATTAGTTGGAGGTCTTAAAGCCAGAACTGAGGATTTCCTAAAGAATTCTTGCATATTTCAGTCATCCAGTTTTCCTGTGTTTCCAACTGTGGCCTGCCCTACAGAATTCTTGCCAATCCCTATGCTTGCATGAGCCAATTCCTATAATAAATCTCTTATTATTTACATGTATGTATTTATAATTCCAGGATCTCTAAACAATATATATTTATTTGTATCCTGTCAGTTCTGTTTCTCTGTAAAACCCTGAGAACTCTGTATAATCACATCTTCTGAAAGCACTTGATACCCAAACCCATTTTTAGAGCTTTGACTTTGCTCCTGAACTCCTGAACTCAGGATGGCTGTATGTGGGCCATCTCCCTTTTAAGGTATAGAGGGACACCCAAATAGCCATGTCAAATCCAAACTCACAATCTTCCTTCCTAAACTTATTTTGTTCCTCTGTTTCCTCAATACTTCCAGGTGATATTGGAAGCTTCCCTTCATCTCAACTCCTACATTTGGTCTTACACCTAGATCTATCACTTTTACTGCCTTAGATCCTTGCATTTGCCCTCTTCTTTCTGAGAGACAGTTTAAGCAGCACGTGACTCTTCAGTCAGACTAAGCAGGGAATTGAATTCCTGATGTTCAATCTGTGCAGCCTCTCAGTGCTTCAATCTACTCGTTTTTAAGAGGGAGCTCACAGTAACTCATAGGGTTATTGTGAGGGTTAAATGAGTTAATATATATCTACTACTTATATAGTGTTGCATGACAAATTACTCCAAAACTCAGTAGCTAAGACAACAACAATAATTTATTTTTCCCTGTTCTGGTGGGCCAGGAATTTGGGAGTGTTTTGGCGTATGACTTGAGGTCTCGCATGAGGCTACAGTCATGTAACATCTGGGCAGGGAAGACTCAAATGATGGGCTGAAATAGCTGAGGCTCCTCCGGTATTTTCCTCTGTCTGTCTCTGTGGTGTCTCTGCATAGCAGCCCCCCACGCAGCCAGACTTCTTATATTGTGGTTGAAGACTCCATAGCAAGTGACTCCAGATAAACCTTCAGAAACCCTAGGGCCTTTTCTAACAGCTCAGAGGTTACCTTCTATTCACTTAGAGCAGCAGTTACAAAAGCCAGCCCAAGTTTAAGAGGAAGAAGCAGACTCCTGTGGAAGGGAGGCCTGTCAAAATACAGAGTTTAAAACCACCACAAAGAATAACCATGAAAATGTTTCATATCACTGGGCTCGTTCACTGCTTATTTCTTGGCAGACTAATCAAAAGATGCCTCAAACTTAAGGAGGTGCTATACATTTTTCTTTCACAATGAGATATGAGTCAAATTGTTGACCATTTCGTAATGATACACCTCTATCAGGAATATGCTACTTTGGTTATTAAAAAAAAAACACTCTGGGATATCTGTATTTATGTGACACCTGAGACTCAGAGTTAGAGCTCTGAAGCTATGAAAGTCAGCAGCACCCTATACAGGAACTATTTGTAATGTTGAAAAAGTGATCAGACATCGAGTAGAGATATGAATGAAGCTAATCTGGATAGGACTAAGCTATATTGGAAGACTGGGTAAAGTTTTAAAACTTCAAATTCTGTGTGAGACTAAAGGGAGAGATATTTATTTGGTGCAAAATGTTTATTTTGGTAGTACATTTCCTCATTTAACTTGTATGGTCAGTTTAGCTAATACCATAAGTACATGGAATCTTGAATAGGGCATGAGATTTCATTGGTTTGTCCAGATTAGTGTGATGTCCTGATAAATCCCAGAGTGATCTGGACAGTGAATAAAGAAGTATTTGCAAATTCCCCTTGGGGAAATGAGGAGAAAGGGGGAAATATTCAACTTCCCCATTTGGAGAATTTCTGATATTCTAGCAAACAGTGGGGACAACCAAATTAATAGGCTGATCCCTTGATCTTGGGGTTTGCCCCTATGAAACTTATTCCTGCAAGGGATAGGGTTAGCCTACTTAAAATTAGCCTAAGAGTCACCCCCAGAGAACTTCTTTTGTTTCTTAGATGTGACCTCTCTCTTTAAGCCGAAACAGCAAGTGAACTCACTGCCATCCCCTCTACATTGGACATGGCTCACAGGGGTGTAAATTTCCCTGCCAACATGGGACAGAACTCCCGGGATGAGACAGGACTCGGTATCAAGGGAATGAAAAAATCCTCTTGACCAAAAAGGGGAAGAGAGAAATGAGAAAAAATAAAGTATCAGTGGCTGAGAGATTTCAAACAGAGTTTAAAGGTTATCCTGGAGGTTATACTTATGCATGATATAGATATCCCCTTTTTTAGTTTATGGTGTATTGGAGTAGTTAGAGGGAAATGCCTGAAACTGTAGGGCTGTGTTCCACTGGCCTTGATTCTTGAAGATAATTGTATAATGATATAGCTTTTACAATGTGACTACGTGATTGTGAAAACCTTATTTCTGATGCTCATTTTATCTAGGGTATAGACAGATGAGTAAAAATATGGATAAAAATAAACAAATAATGGGGGAGCAAAAGTTAAAATAAATTGGGTAGATGGAAATATTTGTGGTCAGTGAGAGGGAGGAGTAAGGAGTATGGTATGTATGAGGTTTTTCTTTTCTCTTTTTATTTCTTTTTCTGGATGATGCAAGTGTTCAAAAAAACGATCATGGTGATGAATACACAACTATGTGATGATATTGTGAGCCACTGATTGTACACCATGTATGGAATGTTATATGTTAAAAATGTTTGTATGTTGTTTTATCAATAAAAGTATATATTTTAAAAATCTATTTTCTTAGTAGCTGTTTGGAAATATTTCTGTACTGGTTTGAAACTATTATGAATCCCAGAAAAGCCATGTTTTAATCGTGATCCAATCTTGCAGGGCGAGACCTATTGTTCAGTATGGGAAACTTTGATTGGATTGTTTCCACAGAGATGTGGCACACCCAGTTGTGGGTGAGAACTTTTGGTTAGATGGAGATGTGACTCTGCCCATTCAAGATGGGTCTTGATTACTTTATTAGAGTTCTTTAAAAGGAGAAACATTTTTGAGAAACCTGAGAGGCAGAGGTTTGGAGAAGAGTTGTTTCAGAGCTGACAGAGACTCAGATGCCTAGACATGGGCAGAGCCTAGCAGACGTCACCATGTGCCTTCCCATGAGATGCTAAACAAGCCAGACCCCAGAGTGTGGCATGGAGGAGCTAAGTGAAGCCCCACATATTTAGAGAGGAAACTACTGGCATCAGAAGCTGGAAGCAATGGAATCAGGAACAAGGATCTGCAGATGCCAGCCACATGCCTTCCCATGGGGCAGACACTGGCCTGTCTTGAGTCAAGGTATCTTTCTCTGGATGCCTTAGTTTGGACATTTTTATGGCTTTAGAACTGTAAACTTGTAATAAATTCTCTTTATAAATGCCATTTCATTTCTGGTATACTGCATTCTGGCAGCAGTAACAAACAAAACAGTTTTGATCATATGTGCCTTTGTTTCTAAAATCTATGTGTGTTAGTTTGCAAGCTGCTGGAATGTGATATACCAGAACTGGAATGGCTTTTTAAAAGGAGAGTTTAATAAGTTACAAGTTTACAGTTCTAAGGAAGTGAAAGTGTCCTAATTAAGGCAACAACAAGAGGTTGATGGGTCAGGAACACCTCTGTCAACTGGGTAGTCACCTGGCTGGCATCTGCTGGTTCCTTGCTCCTGGGCTCCATTGTTTTCAATCTCTTTTCCTGTGGGGGTTCCTCACTTTACTTCTCCTGGGCTGACTTTCATCTCTTGGCTTCCCTTTTCTCTCCCCAGGTTCTGACTTGCTTAACATCTCCCGGCAATGTCTGCTGGGCTCCAAGCATCTCCAAACATCAGCGTCTCTGTTCTCTACGTGTCTCCATCTGTCAGCTCTGCTCTGAAGTTTCTGATGGCTCTGAGGCTTCTGTAGGCTCCCTCTCTGTTGGCTCTGTCATTTCTCCAAAATGTTTCCTCTTTTAAAGAATTCCAGTAAACTAATCAAGATCTACCTGGAATGGGTGGAGTTACACCTCCATCTAATCAAAAGGTCACACCCATAATTGGGTGTGTCACATTTCTGTGGAAATAATCTAATCAAAAGTTTCCAGCTTAGAGTGTTAAATCAAGATTAAAAGAAACAGCTGCCGGGCCACAGTGGCTCAGCAGGCAAGGATGCTCGCCTGCCATGTCAGAGGACCCGGGTTCGTTTCCCGGTGCCTGCCCATGTAATTAAAAAAAAAAAAAAGAAAAAAGAAACAGCTGCCGCCACAAGATTGAATCAGGATTAAAATATGATTTTTCTGAGGCACATAATATTTTTAAACCAACACACTATGTTACCTATAGAAACCTATAGAAACTCTCCTACCTGAGCATTTTAAAAGTAAGAATTTTCCATCCTGTTTACAAATCTTCCAAACTAAGACTTACACTGGGCTCTGGATCCATTTGTTAAAAATATAAATGTAACACCTAATTAGTTTGCAAGAACAATTTGCATAGGTGGAAATCTAGCAAATGAATTCCAGTAAAAATCTATGCATATCTTGTGGTAGGACTGAAAATTTAGGATCACAGTTTAATATTCCCAGTCAGTGATACACTTTTTGGATCCGAAGATCTCTGTGAGGTCATTTTCCTTTTCAGATTTAATAGTCATTAAAAGCAAGACTCAATATAAACAGAATTTAGAAACAGATCTTCACCTTGCTTTATCACAAAATCTTAAATTAAGATTTTCAAAATAATGAAGCCTATTTAATCCCATGACTCAGTGAAAAAGGCACGCACCTTTTTCAATCCTAAAATAGGACTGTTAAATGAAAAGAAAGAAAAATAATTGCTTAAAATATTCTTTTCATCTTATTCTTTTAAATTTGTATTGTATGTTTTAAAATCTGCTTAGTGTTATTCATACAATTTGTGATGGTTTTAGATGAATCAATGGACATGCATTGGCAGTGCTTACTCAACAATTTTTACTGATAAGGGTGTGTGATCTCAGAGTTCGAAACCCCTGATGTTTTGCCAGCGAGCTGTCTGCTGCCTTAGCAGATGGCAGGTGCGTCTTATTCAGCTTTGTGATTTTGGGCTACTTCCCTCCCCGCCACGTGGGAAGAGGCAGAGGTACCAGCCAGGGCTTGGCATTTTCTGCTTGCTCCATTTCTCCCTGGTATATTATGATGGGAAGGAGCAAGAATAGGTCTCATTAATTCTATGGGCAATAGCCTTGATCATGTATAATAGTTTCCACGTCTTCATGGCCAGTATCTAATCTTTGAATGTCATTTGTTTCCTACACAATCATCTTCTTCCCCTAATGTTCACCATTCGAGTATCACTAAATCCTCAAGTGATCCCTCTTGACTCATTACCAATTTGGCTCCAAGGGCTCTACAAGAGGGAAAAATTCCTGACACGATGGTTGACTCATGCTTAGTGAAAATGAGCAACTTATGCCCAGCGCGATGCTATAGCAATAATGCATGAAGACTTTGCCAAGAGCATGCTGCTTCTGGGAGTTTTGTTACATGAAAGCAAAAATGAAATCGCTCTGACTTTAATTTCTTTGCTAAACTGAATAAAATAAAGCAATATGTCTCAATTTTATAAAAAGGATGAATTCCCTCATCTTTTTCTCTTGTATCAGGACAACAAGCACGGTTCAGTGCTGTCTGCTGAGTCTTAGCAAGACCCCTGCAAGCCATTTCACGATTCCTTGACTATCAGTTTCCCCATCTACAAAATGGGGACAATAATAACACCTAACTCTCTTTGAAGTTTAGGGATTATTAAATTGATTTCTATTCATAAAATCCTCTTCGGAATGTAAGTAGGATTTTATTCTTCTGCAATTGGCAAAGTAGTTTCCAACACAAACTCCTGTATTTTCTATGGTATTTTGTATTTTGTCTCCCATCAGTCCCTAGTTTACTACAACCAGAATTATTTTTTACCTTGTGAATTGAATTCATTCAAATCAGATACTCTCAACTGCAGATATACTCCTTAGCAGAAACAAAACAAAACAAACAAAATGTGACCAAACTCTTCCAAATTCTGTGCCTCCTCCTGGAGCCCCTGCGCAGTGCGGAGAGGCTGGCTCAGATGATATGTCATTGCCTCTTCAAAGGCTGCTTCCATTAGTGGTGACCCCTTAACTAACACCAAGCAGGCAAGAAACCGAGGCCTCCTGGGAGCAGCTGTGCTCTCTCATCCTTTCTTCCCTCCCAGCTTCAGGACTTCTCAGGGACTTCTCAGGTCAGTCCACTGTTTGGAATGGGATAATGGCAGCTGCCTTGGCCAGCAGGTTCTGGACTGAAGTCAGTTTCCATTTTGAAGGTCATGTACTGAGTCACCCTATCCTATCTCCTACCCCCTACAAGATCTCTCTATGTGTCAGGCAGGTTTTGTACTGTACCTAGGACCAGTGAGTCTTCCCAGGATCTACAAAAATTTTTTGAGTACTCAAAAAAAAAAATTGATCCCCAAATATGAAAATAAAACAGATAAATCTAATTTAGGAAGTATTTGATAAAATGTCTACAAGCTCAAAATTATGTTGATATCATTAATTATTAAAATATTTATGAATACTAATTCATAAAAAAAGCAATTATGTTTGAAAACAATTAGCAGATTAGATTATTTCACTTCAAAAGAATTCCCAAGCATGCACCATGCTCACCAACAAACTGATTATAAATCAAATGTCTTACTTGTAGCTAAATAATTTTAGAGGCAAAATTATAAAAGTATTTAAAAATAACTTTATACAGGACTATGGGTGCATTTTAATATATTTACTATGATGTGGAGTGAAGCTTCTAAAATAAAGAGTGTTTGGAAATTATTTTGCATACAGACTGTGCGGTAGACATTTTGGAAATGAGTATTAATTTTCTTTCTGTGACAAGGTTATCGAGATTACACAGGTGTGCCGATTTGAATCTAATATGTATCCCAGAAAAGCCATGTTTTAATCCTGAACTAATCTTGTGGGGGCAGCCATTTTCTTTTAACCCTAATTCAGCATCGTGGGGCAGAAACTTTTGATTAGATTATCTCCATGGAGATGTGGCACGCCCAATTATAGGTGTGACCTTTTGATTAGATGGAGATGTGACTCCGCTCATTCCAAGTGGGTCTTGATTAGCTTACTGGAATTCTTTAAAAGAGGAAACATTTTGGAGAGAGTCAGAAATGACAGAGCCTATGAAATGACGAAGGCTCAAAGCCAACAGAAACTTCACAGCAAAGCTGACACAGATGTGGACACATGGAGAACAGAGACACAGATGTTTGGAGATGCTTGGAGCCCAGCAGACACTGCCATGAGATGTTAAGCGAGCCAGAACCTGGAGAGAGCCAAGGGAAACCAAGAGATGAAAGCCAGCCCTGGAGAAGCAAAGTGAGGGACCCCAATAGGAACGGAGGCTGAAAGCAATGGAGCCCAGGAGCAAGGGACCAGCAGATGCCAACCACGTGATTACCCAGCTGACAGAGGGGTTCCTGACCCATCAGCCCTCCTTGAATCAAGCTATCTTTCCCCAGATGCTCAGTTTGGACATTTTTATAGGCTTAGAACTGTGAACTTGTAATTTATTAAATTCCCTTTTTCAAAGCCATTCCATTTCTGGTATATCACATTCCAGCAGATTAACAAGCTATTACAATGGGTGAATGTCCTTATTCTTAGGAGATGTATGTGGAAATATTTATGGGTGAAGAGTCTGGATGTCAGCAACCTGCTTCCAAAATGTTCTGCAAAAAATAACCACCAAATGGTGGGAAGGAGGGGCCACTAATGTCAATCTGCTGAGGGTAGCCTTGATTACTTTTATTACTCATAACAATCTCCACATCTTTGTTGTCAATATCATATATTTGAATGTCGTTTGTTTCCTACATAATCATCCTCTTCCTCAAAGTGTTTAGCATTTGAAAATCATTTAGCATGTCTGCAACTTGCTTTCAAAAGTTGCTGCAAAATAGTAACAACATAAACATATATGTATACACACACAGAGAGAGAATAACTGTAGCAACATATTAATAAGTGCTTTGAAGAAAATAATAAATCAAGGTAAGAGGTCAAAGAATGGTGGCTGTTGGAAGGACATTATTTGAATAGCTTGGTCAGGGAAAGTCCTCTCAGAGGGGTCATGTCTGAGCCATATCTGAATGAAGGGAAAGGGACAAGGCAAAGGGCAACTTGAAGGAAGAATATTCCAGGCACAGGGGAGAGAACATGGAAAGGCCCTGAGACATGACTTATTAACACTTGATATTGTCCAGCTAGATTTTATTTGTTAATATGGTAAGAGTAAAATGGACTTGGTTTAAATTTGTATTTTCCTGCTTAATACTGACAACTTTTTGTGTATTCCTGTGCTATGTGTGCTTCATTTTCTGTGAAATTCTTGTCTTGCCCTTTGCCCATTTTTCTATTGGATTCTTTGTCTTTTCTCGTTGATTTTAGGTGCTCTTAAAATATATCGGTTTGGTGGTTTGAATAATGTACCTCCCACACAGACAAATTTTTAATTTTAATCTGTGTTTCTGTGGGTGTGAATTTATTTGTAAATAGGATCTTTTGGAGATGTTTTTTAGTTAAGGTGTAGCCACCTGAATTAGGGTGAGCTGTAATTGGTATTACTGGAGTCCTTTATACAGAAGAAATTCGGGAACACTGAGTGAGAGGAGGCCCCAAGGGAAGAAGCCAGAAGCCAGTGGAAACTCAATGAGCAGACACAAGGTGAGAAACTCTACCAGGTGCTGGGAGGCAGAGATGCCCCCGAGAACAATGGTCAGCCATGAGAATTGCCAGAATGCTACTGATTCCGGAAGAGAGCATGGCTTTACCGATGGCTTGATTTGGACTTCCAACCTTCGAAACTGTGAGCCAGTAAATCCCTGTTGTTCAGCTGACCCAAGTGCGTGGTATTTGTCATAGCAGACTGGCTAACTAAGTCGACTGGATATGAGTCCTTTGCCAATTATTCATGAGGCAAATATCTTCTTTCTGTTCATGTATCGTCTTTTCACTCTTTTAATGGTGTCTTTCAAAGAACAGGTGTTAATTTTAACACAGTTGAATTTATCAATAATTTTATTTATATTATTTTATTACGATATTTATTTATTTAACTTTATTTTTAAATAATTTTGAAGTTTCAGGACAGTTGCAAAAATAACACAAACTCCATACAGAGAACTCCAACATACCTTTCACTACCCAATACCCAGATCCAACAATTTTTATATTTTTGTCACCTTTGCCATTTCTTTTCCTCTTTCCTTTCTTTCTTTCTTCCTCCCTCCCTCTCTCTCTCTTTTTCTTTCTTTCTTTTTTCTTTTCTTTTCTTCTTTCTTTTTCTTCCTTTCTCTCTCTTTCTCTTTCTTCCTTTCTCTCATTTAGCTGCCATCTCTCTATATATCTCCTGACCATTTGAGAACAGGTTAAATGTATCATACTCCTTGAGCACATTATTCCACATACGTTTCCTGTGAACGAGGATGTTCACTTATGTAATCACCTTAAGTGCAGTTATGAAATTCAAGTAATTTAACTTTCATACAAAGCTTGCATTCTATATTTCATTTTTTCCCTTTGTCCTAATAATATCCTTTTGATCCTTTTCTCCTCTCTTCTTGGATTCTAGGTTTATGTATTGCAGGTGTTTCGTGTACTGTATTTAATTATCTCTTTAGTTTCTCTCTCTCTTTTTTTAAATTGTGGATGCATATATGCAAATAAATCTTCCCATCCCAGCTCCTTCCAAGCCTACCATCCAGTGGGTCTGACCACATTCACAATGCTGCAGTGTCCTTACCACCACCACTCATTATTAGAACTTTCCCTTCATTCCAAACAAAAGCCCTCCACTCATTTCCTTTAACTCCCCATTGTCCCTGCTTCGCACCTGAGGTAACCTGTATTCTACTTTCTGTCTCTTTGAGTTTGCATATTCTCTAAAATTTTCTTTATGGTTAGCATGTGGCCTAAATTTAACATTTTAAATCTATAAGTCTCATTTGCTTTGATACCAACTTAACTTCGACTTCAATAATATATTTGAATGTTCTTGTACCCTTTCGTCCCCTCACCTTTGTATGGTTCTTGTCACAAATTACGTGTTTACACATTATGAGTCCCAAACCACTAAGTTAACAATACAGCTTGTGCATTTGCATTTTAGATCCTGTAGGAAGTAAAAAGGGGAGTTACAAACTCAAAATACAATATTACTGGTATTTATACTTACCATGTCATTACCATTACTGGAGATCTTTATTTCTTCATATGGCTTCATCAGTTATCCAGTGTCCTTTCTTTTCAACCTGCAGAACTCCCTTTAGCATTTCATCTGAGGTCGATCTAGTGGTGACAAAGTCTTTCAGCTTTTGTTTATCTGGGAATGTCCTAATCCCTTCCTCATTTTTGAAAGACAGCTTTGCTGGATATAGAATTCTTGGTTGGCAATTTTTGCACTCAACACTTTAAATATATTTTTCTACTGCCTTCTTGCTTTCATGTTTTCTGATGAGAAATTGGCACTTAATCTTAATGATGCTCCCTTATATGTGACATGTTCCTTCTCTCCTGCAAGGAGAAGAATTCTTTATCTTTGGCATTTGATGGTTTGATTATATAACATGATGTGGTTTGGGTCTATTTGGGTTTATCCTGTTTGGAGATTGCTGTGCATCTTGGATGTGTATATTCATGTCTTTTGTTAAATTTGGGAAGTTTTCAGGCATTATGTTTTTGAATATTCTCCCTGCTTTTTTCTCTTTTTCATCATCTTCTGGGATTACCATAGTGCGAATATTGGAATGCCTGATGGTGTCCCACTGGTTCGTCAGGCTCCATTCACCAGACTGGATGATTTCAATGGTTTTATCTTCAAGTTCACTGATTCTTTCTTCTACCAATTCCAATCTGCTCTTGAACCACTCAGTGGAATTTCTCCATTCTATTACTGCATTCTTCAGCTCTGTTTGTTCCTTTTCATAATTCCCATCTCTTTACTGATATTCTCTTTATGTTAGCTGTCATTTTCCTGATTTCCTTTAGTTCTTTGAGCATATTTAGGGCCATGCTTTTAAGAACTCTGTCTAGAATGTTCCAGGTCTGATCTTCCTCACTGATGGTTTCAATGCTTTAATTTTCTCCTTTGTATAGGTCATCACTTCCTGTTTCTTTGTATGTTTTGTAATCTTCTGTTGAAACCTGGATTTTTTAAAAATAGAAAGACAGTATCCACATAGTTTATTTCTCACAGTTCCCTTGACAAATAGATATTCTTCAAGAACATACCATATACACAGAATAGAAGAAACATACAAAATGTTTTAAATGATGCATGACAAGGAATGCGTGTGAACTCTTGCTCATTGTACAGGCTAAATTTAATCACTTGTTTAAGTAGTAATAAAAACGCAATAATTTATGGATCTTGTGAGACTACAAAAGAGGGATATTACTACCATATATATGATTTTAATCTTAGGCAGTTTTTTTTAATGAGTTGCATTGACAACTCCAAATAGGGGCAGAAGGCTGTGAATTTTAAAGGAATTAACGTTGAGATTAGAGACTTCACAGTTACTACCTGTGGCACTTTTCACCATAGTTTGTACACACCACATAATTATCTTGTATAACATTACATTTAAAAAATACATCTGAGTGACACTTTTATAACATTCATACACCATGAGCTGGTTAAAGAAGCCTGCCCCAGTTGCTTCCTGTAGTGCTTCACTGTTGGTAGTAAAGACAGTTCATTGTGGTTAAAAGAACTTAGACATCAATATGGTTAAGCAGCTTCAATTTACTAAAGGTCATCAATGGCCACCATTGGGATACTGAGTTCTTTTTAAGTGTATATCCTAGAAACAAACACCATTATTGGTTAAACTTTGTCTAACAAACTCAGTTTCTGTGCTGAAAACTATTTTCACAACAAAACTGAAAGCTACTAACCTGTTTTTATATAAATATTTTGTCTTCTCATTATCATAGCTATGACAGAGTTTTCTGAAACCTGTGGATTTTACTCTCTTTAATGTGTGCTCCATCTCAACCATTTAAGATCACCACCTTACAAGGCTTTACAGTGGTGGTGAAAAATTCACCAGGGAAAACTCTTTGCTCTCCAGTAATGTTCAGCCACTGAAAAGTGACCTAGAGCCACAGCAGTGCAGAATTGTACTTACAAGAACACTCAGGAAGCTGTCATGCTGTGAGTGTCAATTCAGGGAAAGCTGAGACTCTTTCCAAACTGTGCACATAACTAACAATGGTACCATTGCTGTGTGTTGAAGGGGACTAGCAAATGATGCTCTCTTCCATGTCATCTGTTTGCTGGAAAGTAATCTGGGTCAAGATAATTATAACTGGTGCCCTGGGGCACATGGTAGCTCTGTCTAAAAATGTCTTTGACCTATAAATAAGTTCTAGTTGGTGATTTTCTTGTGAATATCTGTTTCATGCATGCAGTCTGAACAAGAATCACAGAAACTCAAAAACATATCTGGAGGATAATGCTGGCAATGCCACTGAATGCCCTGGAGAGGTTCTATGCCACAATTATCACACTTGAAGCTACATATTGCACAAAGCCACTTTCAGCTTACATTTGCTGAAATTTCTGCTTCTTTAACTCTTTAAACTGTAATAGTTCTTTATATTCAGGTAAATTCCTTTGCATAATAGGAATACTTTCTTCATCTGATGCCTCCTTAACAGCTATATTCAGATGGCTATGAAAACAGGTTCTGTCATCATCTTCACCCATATACACTGGAGGTTCATGGGATGTCATGAAAGTGGGAGGTTTAAAGAGATGCTTATTAAGGGGATGCTGTCACCTGCTTGTTGAAGACTTCTTGGAGCTCATTTATGTTTGGTGCACTGCCTGGGGCATGAATGCCAGTTTTTGTCAGCTTTATGAAATGCTTCTGCACTAGGCTGGCAACCTGTTTTGCTCTCCTATCGCCTAGTTCATCTGCTATCTTCTGCCAGTGTTGATATTCTACTTCTTCAGGAGAGTATTTCAGGAGTAGCTGTTCAAGCTTTTTCTGTTCTTCTACAGTCCACAGCTGGTTAAACGTTTCAGGTTTGGAATCATCACACAGCATCCTCTTATCATCTGAGGATGACGCCTGAGCCTTCTGGACCATCACTCAGAGTCAACAGAGTATCAAAAGCCCTCTGCATCCTTCTTAGGATTGAAAAGACTTTTTTGTCTAGTGGGTAAACCTGCTTTATCAGAAGCTAATTTCACTCTTCTAGTATGTCTTTTACGGTTTTTAAATTCTCTTTCAAAGTTCCTAAGGCTCTTAGTATATTGGTCCCATTCAATCTCAGGCAACTGAACAACTCTCTGTGGATATGGAAGCCCTATATCAGCCTTCTTTTGTAGTTTTCCACAAATCCAATGGGATATTTTAGTGCTTCTCTCTGGTGTCTGCCTAAACTTTCAACGTCTTGAATTGCTAAGGAACACTGAGCACTGAGTACAGCAATGGTCTGTAACAGTCTCTGATAGCTGTATAATCAAAGATCTATCATTGTGGACATATTATCTCTTTTCCTTATGTCCTAAAGAGTTGGAGCTATCATCTAGAATAGTGCTTAAGCATCAGGGTTTTAGACCCTCAGCTGCAGCCATGGAGTATACTAGAACTTCCTAAATTCCTTTCTTTTTACAAGTGTTTCGCCTAGTATTTGATTCCCAAGCATTTGCATTCATCTGTCATCCCTATAAATGTCCATGTTACACCGAGACTTGAGGTATTCATTATATATATGGTTGTGCTAGCTTGACTTGATATCTTCTGGGCAGGGCTGGGTACCCAGGCCCCCAGAAGAGGTGTCGTCGCCCCCGCCAATGAAACCTGGACATTTTGATATCTTAATGTGTTATCATTGGAGTAGACTCTGAGGCGTCTGTTCCTTAAACTTGTATCTGGCCAGTATTACCACCGTGCTTTCCTTGAAAACCAGGAGCTAACAAAAATTTTAAAAACAAAAAAAGAAGACAAAAAAGGAAAACAAAATACCTTTCCCAGTCTTTGCAGGTTGACCTGTTTGAGAGCTCTCCTTCAGTGCTCATCCATACAAAGAGTTTAGAGAGCAGCTCCAGGCCAAAGTGTAGGGGCCTCCCTGGTCTTTTCTGCCCATGTGTCTCTGGCCCTAGGAATCCCCACATTTATGAAGATAGGAATATCTGCTCTTTCCCAGGAAACAAGTTTCCTTGTGGTCCCAAGCACTGAACTGTATGTCCTACAGCCAACACTCATTTGCCCCAGGCAGCTGCTTGTCTGCTCTCCCCCAGCATTCTGTAGGAGAGCTCTGTGAGCTGCCTCTACAGACAGGGCAAGTTCTGGGACAGCAAGCCCCTCAGGCCACCACCAGACAGAGTAGGTCAGCCATACATGCCCCCAGCAAGTGCACAAGGGTGACTCTGCTCCCTCTGGCACTGGGACCGGGGATTCTCACTGGGACCATGACTGGCCAGTTGCCAAGGTGGTGAGGGGAAGAGGGAGTGGCCAGCTGGAGCACCATGAGATCTTACAGCTGTTAAGTAGCCTTTTCCTTGACTCAGTGCTTGCCCTGTTTCTCAAGTCCTTTAACTGCTTTCTGTTGCTTTGAGGAGGATAGTTCTGCTGCTTCTTGCTTGTTGTTCAAAGCTTTGGTGGTGGGAAGGAGGGCTGAAGTGTCTTAGTGCACCATCTTTGTCAGGTGGAGACTATGATAGACTATGGGAGAGCTTTTTTTTTTGTATGCTGTGTGACGGGGTCACATTTCATTGTTTTTACATGTGCGCATCCCATTATTGCAGCACCATTTGTTGAATTTTTGTTTGGTTGATTTTTGTTTGTTTGTTGGGAAGTGCATAGTCCGGGAGTCGAACCCAGGTCTCCCACATGGTGGGTGAAAATTCTACCACTGAGCTATCCCAGCACCCCCTATGGAGTGTTTTTATGTCTTCTTTAAGAAAACTATTCTTAGCTTGAAGTAAAAAAAAAAAAGTATATTTCATCTATATGTTCTGAATGTTTTATAATTGTGTTTTTCACCATGAAGTCCTTGATTTATTGATTTCTATGGAATTGATTTCTATATGGTATGATGTGAGGCTCCAATTTTGTATTTTTCCCCATATGAATAACTGATTGGCCTGGCACCATTAATTAAGTAGCCCACCCTGATCTATAGAGACTACTTCATCATAAATTAAGGCACTACACATATATGGGGCTTTTTCTGGGCTGTTTTATTCTACTGGTCTTCTTGTCTGTTCCTGAACCAAAAGGAAATTGTCCCTAGTTTGTATAGCTTTATATCTTGATATTTGGTAGGGCAAGTTCCTCACCATCCAGAGTCTTGATTATTCTTGGACCTTTATTCTTCCACATAAATCTTAGATTTGGCTTGCCAAATTCTATGAAGAACTCTGTTGGAATTTTGATTGGAATTTCTTTGAGTTTATCAGTCAATTTAGGGGACTTGACATCTTACAATGTTAAGTCTTCCCATTCAAGAATATGGTAAATCTTCCCATTTATTTAGGTTTTCTTTAATGGCTTTCACTGAAGTTTTATAATTTTCTTCTTAAAGTACAAGAATATCTGTTAGATTGATTTCTAGGTAATTTTTTTAAAAGACATCTTTAAATTTTTTCATTTTCTAATTGATTGTTGCTTATATATGGAAATACAATTAACTTTTAAAAATATGTTTATTGATAAAACAACATACAGACACAAACATTCTTAACAGATGAACATTCATACTCGGTGTATAATCAATGGCTCACAATATCATCACATAGTTGTATATTCATCACCATGATCATTTCTTAGAACATTTGCATGACTCCAGAAAAAGAAATAAAAAGAAAAAACTCATACATACCATACACCTTTCCCCTCCCTCTCATTGACCACTAGTATTTCCATCTACCCAATATATTTTAACCTTTGTTTTCCCTATTTTTTTCTCTCTACCCCTTACCACTCCCTTTCATTGACCACTAGTATTTCAATCTACCCCATTTGTTTTAACATTTGTTCCCCCTATTTATTTATTTATTTATTTATTTTTTACCCATACTTTTTACTCACCTGTCCATACCCTAGATAAAAAGAGCATCTGATACAAGGTTTTCACAATTACGCAGTCACATTGCAAAAGCTATATCATTATACATTCATCTTAAAGAAACATGGCTGGGCAGGCCACGGTGGCTCAGCAGCAAGAACGCTTGCCTGCCATGCCAGAGGACCCGGGTTCGATTCCTGGTGCCTGCCTATGTGAAAAAAAAAAAAAGAAAAAGAAACATGATTACTAGAATACAGCTCTACAGTTTCAGGTACTTCCCTCTAGCCACCCTAGTACACCTTAAACTAAAAAGGGGATATCTATACAATGAATAAGAATAACCTCCAGGATAACCTTTCAACTCTGTTTTCAATCTCTCAGTCACTGACACTTTATTTTGTCTCATTTCTCTCTTCCCCCTTTCGGTTGAGAAGGTTTTCTCAATCCCTTGATGCTGAGTCCCAGCTCATTCTAGGATTTCTGTCCCACATTGCTAGGGAGGTTTATACCCCTTGGAGTCATGTCCCACCCACAGAGAGGGAGGGCAGTAAAGTTTGATTGCCGTCTTGGCTGAGAGAGAGGCCACATCTGAGCAACAGAAGAGGTTCTCTAGCAGTGACTCTTAGGCCTAATTTTAAGTAAGCTTAGCCTATCCTTTGTGGGGATAAGTTTCATATGAACAAACCCCAAGATCGAGGGCTCAACCTATTGCTTTGGTTGTCCCCACTGCTTGTGAGAATATCAGGAATTCTCCAAATGGGAAGTTGAATTTTCCCCCTTTCTCGTCATTTCCCCAAGTGGACTTTGCAAATACTTCTTTATTCAGTATTCAAATCACTCTGGGATTTATTGGGGCATCACTCTGGACAAACCTACAAAATCTCAAGCCCTATTCAAGGCTCCATGTACTTACGGTGTTCAATGAAACTGTCCATATAAGTTAAATTAGGAAATGCACTAGTCAAAATATAAATTCTGTACCAAATAAACATTTCTTCCTCTAGTCTCACACAGGAGTTAAAGTTTTAAAACATCAATGACCATCTATTTTCAACACCCTGAAATATGGACATTCTTTTATTCTTCCTCATGTAAAAACATTTTTTAATTTGTACATTTAGTCACTATCATTGTACACTCCTGGCATTCCTAGATTATGTCATTTCAGTCTTTATCATCTATCTTTCCTTCTGGTTTCATATGTGCCCCCAGCCCTCCTCCCTCTATCATTCTCACATTCAACTTCATTCACTATACTTACATTATTGTGCTACAATCAGGTAGTGTTGTGCTATCCATTTCTGAATTTTTACAATCTGTCCTGTTGCACAATCTGTATCACTGCAGCTCCAATTACCCAATCTCGACCCTATTTCTATCTCCTGATGACCTCTGTTCTTAACTGAAATTCTTCAAGTTCATTCATTAATGTCAGTTCATATCAGTGAGACCATATAGTAATTGTCCTTTTGTTTCTGACTAATCTCACTCAGCATAATGTCCTCAAGGTCCATCCACATTGTTACATGCTTCATGACTTTATTCTGTCTTACAGTAGGGTGATATTCCATCATATGTATATACCACAGCTTGTTTAGCCACTCTTTTGTTGATGGACGTTTTGATTATTTCCATCTCTTGGCAATTGTAAATGATGCTGGCATAAACATTGGTGTGAAAATGTCTGTTTTGTGTCCTTGCCCTCATGTCTTCTGAATAGATACCTAGCAATGGTATTGCTGGATCATCTGGCAATTCTATACTTAGCTTCCTGAGGAACCAATGAACTGCCTTCCACAGCGATTGTACCATTTCACATTCCCACCAACACTGGATAAGTGTGCCTCTTTCTCCACATCCTTTCCAGCATTTGTCATTTTCTGTTTTATTGATAATGGCTATTCTGGTGGGTGTGAGATGATTTTGATTTGCATTTTCATAATAGCCAGGAAAGTTGAGCATCTTTTCATATGCCTTTTGGCCATTTGTATTTCCTCTTCTGAGAAGTGTCAGTTCACGCCTTTCACCCATTTTGTAATTGGGTTGTTTGTCTTTTTGTTCTTGAGTTGAGCAATCTTTTTATATTCTGGATACTAGACCCTTATCTGATATGTCATTTCCAAATATTGTCTCCCATTGTGTAGGCTGCTTTTTGCTTTCTTGACAAAGTTCTTTGATGCACAAAAGTGTTTAATTTTGAGGAGTCCCTATTTATCTATTTCTTTCTTCAATGTTCGTGCTTTGGGTGTAAGATCTAGGAAACCAGCTCCTATTATAAGTTTTATAAGATATTTCCCTACATTTATGGTCTTAGCTCTACTGTTTAGGTCTTTGATCCATTTTGAGTGAATTTTTGCATAAGATGTAAGATTTGGATCCTCTTTCATTCTTTTGCATGTGGATATCCAGTTCTCTAGGCGCCATTTATTGAAGAGACTGTTCTGTCCCAGGTGAGTTGGCTTGACTGTCTTTTCAAAGATCAGTTGTTCATAGATGAGAGGGTCTATATCTGAACATTCTATTTGATTCCATTGGTCAGTATATCTATCTTTATGCCAGTAGCTTGCTGTTTAGACCACTGTAGCTTCATTAAACACCTTAAAGTCAGGTAGTATGAGACCTCTGACTTCATTTTTCTTTCTCAAGATAGTTTTAGCTATTTGGGGTACCCTGCCCTTCCAGATAAATTTGGTTATTGGCTTTTCTAGGAAATACAATTAACTTTTTAAATTGTATAGTATAACATATATACAAAGCAAAGAAATAAAAAAAACAATAGTTTTGAAAGCACTCTTCAACAAGTGGTTACAGGACAGATCCCAGAGTCTGTCACGAGCTACTATACGATCCTTTCATATTTTTCCTTCTAGTTGCTCCAGAATATAGGAGGCTAGAGGGCTTAAATACTTTTTTATCATCACAATCAACTTTTTTTTCCTTCTTTTTTGTGAAAAATAGCATATATACAAAAAGCTATAAAATTCAATGTGCAGCACAACAATTAGTTGTAGAACATATTTCAGACTTTGACATGGGTTACAATTTCACAATTTTAGGTTTTTACTTCTAGTTGCTCTAAAATACTGGAGACTAAAAGAGATATCAATTTAATGATTCAGCATTCATATTTGTTTGTTAATTCCTATATTCTATGTATAATTCCACCATCACGTTTGATCTTTCCATACCTCTCACTGGGGTTGTTTGGGCTACGGCAATTCTAAATTTTTGATATTGGAAGGTACTGTCACTAATATGGGGTAGGGAGATGGAACTATCTGATGTTCCAGAGATGCTGGGCTAGGTGTCAGGACTTATCTGGACCAGGAACCCATCTGGAGGTTGTAGGTTTCTGGAAAGTTACTCTAGTGTCTGGAACTCTTGTGGAATCTTATATACTGCCCTAGGTGTTCTTTAGGATTGGCTGGAATGGTCCTGGTTGGGGGTTGGCAGGTTATGATAGGTAGCAAGGTCTACCTGAAGCTTGTGTAAGAGCAACCTCCAGAGTAGCCTCTGGACTCTGTTTGAACTCTCTTTGCCACTGATACTTAATTAATTACATTTCTTTTCCCCCTTTTGGTCAGGATGTAATTGTTGATCCCACGGTGCCAGGTCTGGACTCATCCCTGGGAGTCATCTCCCACGTCGCCAGGGAGACTTTCACCCCTGGATGTCATGTCCCACATAGGGGGAAGGGCAATGATTTCACTTGCAGAGTTGCCTTTAGAGAGACTGAGGCCACATCTGAGCAAAAACAGAGGTTCTCCAGAAGTAACTCTTAGGCATGCCTGTAGGTAGTCTAAGCTTCTCTGCTACCTATGTAAGCTTCATAAGAGTAGGCCTCATGATCGAGGGCATGGCCTATTGATTTGGGTATCCCTAAAGTTTGACACAGTATCAGGGGATTCCCTGATGGCAAGGTTTAATAGTTCCATAGTCTCTCTACCCTCCTTCAGGGGACTTTGCCAATACTTTTTGATTATCTGCTTAATATACTCTAGGATGTTTCCAGGCATTACAATAATCTATACAGGATTAAAGCACCTCTTTATTATTCTGTGCTTCCTGTGGTTCACTTGTTCAAATGATCAATACAGATAGGTTGAATAAGATTTTGCACTATAGAAAATTTCAGTTCCAGATCAAATAAACCTCTCTTCCATTGGTCTCAAAGAGTATGTGTGGTTCTAAAATATAGACACTGTCTTCCTTACCCCTATGTTCTGAATTACTTTAACCCAACCTGTTCAGCTTCATTCTTATCTCCAAATATCAGGTTAAATATATAAACCAGCTTCTCAGAATCCAGAAATAATAATCATCACTCCGGACTTAATGTGTTTGCTTACAATCTAGGCTCCTGTTTTCTTATAAGCATTTTCTAAAGGTCACCATACCATTCTTGTTCTTTCGTTTCTGGCTTATTTTGTCTCACCAAACGTCCCACATGTTCATTCACATAGTTGCGTGCCTCACGACATTGATTCTCTTTGTAGCAGCCCAGCCTTCGTTTGTAAGTACACACCATCATTCACCAATCTACTTCTCCGTCAGTGCATCCTTCAGCCACCTGTGTTCATTGGGCATCATGTAGAGGGCCCAAAGTCCACAGTCCATCAACATTCTCAATTTTAGATAATTTCATTGTTCCCAAGAAAAAGAAAACCAACAAATACACCCTTGCCAAATAGGAAATCTAAACCTCTTCTTAACTCTTGTCCCTCTCCCCATTTTTTACCTCTGCTGTTGCTGTGGTAGTGCTGATGGTCTCCTTCTGAACATAGCTCATAGCATGCAATAGCAGTTCTCCCCCTGTACTCTGGACTTAAACACTCTCTATACAAAAATTATATCTTTGAAGTAATTCTTACAAGGACTCATTCATATTTCTTGTGTGAGTCAGCGGGACATGTAGGTCTGTACAACCCTTTTCAATCTTGTTGCTCTTCAACAATTAACTTTTAATATATAATTTTGTATCCAAGGAACAAGTGAAACATTGGATTCTAATTATTTATTCATAAATTATTTTTTGTGTTCTACGTAAATAGTTATATCATCTGCCAATAAGAACAGATTTTTTTATTCTTTCCAATTCCTATACTTTTTTTTTTTTTACCTTGTTTTATTGCACTGGCCAAGATGTTCAACACAATGTTAATTGGGGAGGTGATAGCTGACATCCATGTCTTCTCCTTGGTCTTAGAGAGTATGCTTTTGACATTTCACCATTAAATATGATATCCGCCCTAGTTTTTTCATAGATAGGTTTCTTTTGCTTTTTCCCCATTAAACTGCCTCCAACCCATCCTGATTTTTTTTGAAATTATAAGATTTATTACTCTAATCCAAACTGGCCCAGGTGCTTTATTTATAATCGTATTTAGTCTTCACAATACCACTTGTAAAGTGGGCACTATTGCGTCTCTTAGAGAAGTCAATTAACTCTTCTAAAATAATATTGCTAGAAAGAGATAGAGCAAGGATTTACAGCCAGATTGTCTGATTTCAGAGCTCCTGCTCTTCCCAGGAAGATTTGCTGCTTCATCCTTGGGTTGAAATTTATCCAGTACAGAAAACCCTATGGGAGATGAATCAGAGCAGTCAGTGATAGATTGGATGAGGCATGTGGTGAAGGAAGTGGAGAGAAATGGGAATTTAAATGGACAATGATGGTTGCCTCACTCCAGCATATGATGTTGAGTTTGCAGGAAGTAGGCATTTCAATTTGACCAGGGCCACTTTCTCCAATGTCTTTTCTCCAGTGTTTTACCAAGACTCCCTAAGGTGTTTACAGCTGTGGGAATCCAAATAGCTATTTGGTAATGAGGGCGGCAGTACCTTCCCCTATATTCCATTCTCATCCAATCTCAATCGCTCTCCTGCCACAAAGTTTGTTCCCATGGTTACTCTTCTGGGAAATCATCCCACCATCATGTGTGTCCTGTGTCATCCCACCATCATGTGTGTCCTGTGTAAAGCACCTGTTATTCCTACTACTCACTCTCGCTTGGCTTTGCATTTCCTTTGATGAAGAGGTAAACAGTAGAAGATGGAGACCCATTGGGGAAACCCATTTATCAAATGAGTGTCTTCTATGTCTCAGGCACTTGTCAATAAACAAGACAAAGTCTCTACTCTGGTGAAGCTTATATTCTAGTGGTAGAAGACAGATATCTAACAAGTAAACAGATAGGCAATTGTAAGTTGGGCTCAGTGCTAAGAATGAAGCAAATTGGGTGATGAGTTAGAAGGTAACAGAGCAAAGAGATAGAAGGTAAATGGAGGAGACTTCTAAGATGGATGGCCAGGGAGGCATTTCTAACAAAGACTGTCTGAGCTGAAAGCTGAAAATTGAGAGAGAGCTGACCATGCAAAGAGTCAGAGGGATAACAAGAGGCAGATGATCCAGCAGGTGTAAATGCCCAAAGCCAGAAAAATGTTTGGCAATTTGACAAACAGAAAGTCTGGCTGGAGGGCAGAGTCGGGGAGAATGGACTGAATGACCCTGAGGAGGTAGAGGGAGCTAGGTCATTGTAAATAGTTTGGATTTTATTCTAACTGCGATGGAAAATCACTGAAGGCTTTTCAGGGTGATGACATGATCTGTTTTACTACTTTTAAAAATCATTGTGGCAGAATTCTCGCCTGCCGTGTGGGAGACCCGGGTTCAATTCCAGGTGCCTGCCCATGCAAAAAGAAAAAAAAAAAACCACCATTGTGGTTGTTATAAATAATGGGTTGAAGGGTAAGAGAAGAAGGCTGCATGTTTTCCTGGAGATGCTGCTCAATGACACTCTTTCCCATTCTTTGTCCACAACTGGGTCTGGTGGTCATCACAGCTGCAAGGGATTCTTGGAACGTGGATATTTTAGGTACAAGAAGGCAAGGGGGAAATGGCTTGTGCTTGACTATAGGGTAGCCAGTCCATAGGTCTACCACTGGGGGGCTTGTGGAATATACTCAAACAAGTCTGTGAAATAGGCAGTGAAGTTTTTATTTGACTCATTTATAAAAGGGAAACAGCACTAAAGAGCAAAAAACTCATAGGAGATACGGCAAGAATTAAGTCTAGATCTTTTGACTTCAAATTGAGTATGCTTTTCTCACTACATTTCATAATTCTGGGCTCTGCCAAAGGCTGGTCCTGCTGATGTGTGTCCTGGGACCCATTCTTCCACTTCTGTGCTCAGTACCAGCATAGCTTGTGCGATTATCAGGACAGAATTGGCACTGTGAGAATGTGAGGTTATGAGACCAGACTTTGGAATGGGCAGAACCGTTCCAAAAGTGAGAAGAAACAACAAATAAATAGACAGCATCTTCGGTTACACCAGGAAATATTTTTCCATCAAACAGTGGAGAACATGCACCGCAGGGGACGTGCAAGACGATTCACTCAAGTGTGGGGAAAATACTAAAAGTTTGTGTTCGCCATGGATAGAGATGGTTTGGATAGAGACAGAGAAGTTCGTATTATTAATGTTTAATACACAAATTAACCCTGGATGTTGGACAG